>CAUYQG010056627.1:0-10397 GCA_963574415.1 Tarsius wallacei | reverse complement strand
CCGGCTGATTTTTTGATTTATTGTAGAGATGAGGTCTCGCTTGCCCAGGCGGGTCTCGAACCCGCGGGCTCAGGCAATCCACTCACCTCAGCCTCCCAAAGGCGCGGGATTACAGGCTGAGCCACCGAGCCCGGCGATTTTATACTTTAAATGAGCTCAGTTTACTGCAATTAAGCAAAATAATATTATAACAAAAAACTAAAGGAAAAACATAGATGTGCTGACATTATCTGTTAGCCAATAAAATAACTTTATAACAGTAATAAAACTTTCAAAACTGTATTCAGAAAAGAGGAAATAGGGACTGAGGTGAATGGATAAATCTTCATCTTGTATTGCACATGTGAAAATTATCAGAAAATAAATAAATAAGCAATGTGTACTTTTTAAAAGTCATGAAAGGAACAACCCAAGGATTTAAAGACAGAAATGGCTACAAAAATGTTTCTGAAGATCAATACTGAAGTGTCTAACGGAGCAAGACCTCACACATTATTACTTGTTAGTTTTTCATGGACTCTTCATTGCCATTTAACTTTTTTCTCCAAGCAAATCTATTGTTATATGATTTTTAAAAGAAGGCTTCCCAATGAATGATTAGTGCTTCCAGACCTAGTGCATTCCTTTTCATGCTATTTCCTCAAAGTAAGCTCTGGGGATTCACCTGCACACCTTGTGTCTTGTTTGTGTTAAGGAGTGTTAATCCTGGCTGTGCAGAGAATGAAACAACCCCCAATAACCTTCATCATTTTTCCCAAGAGGGTATGTAGGGTATTTTTATGTAAAGAGGAATCCATGTAACATTCTCTCAGTAACCTTGTGTTGACTAATAAGGGCTGTATCCCTTTCCTCTCCCAAGTTATAAAATTAGAGCCCCATTCAATATAGATAAGCCATGGAAAGTCCCAGGTGCCAAAGGCACAAAAGCAGGGGAGTTGCTGCAAGCCTGTGGCAAAAGCAATGGTTTAGTCGACAGGAATTTGATTTTACCGATAGATTATAAAATATTAAAATAGGAAAGAAATCTGTTGGCTCCAATCTGATGAAACTGTGTCTCCATGGTCCTAAGCATAGTTTGCTTTTCAGTTGTCAAACATCAGTAAGTATTAGGAATTTTTTTTTAGGTCCCAATGCATATCCTTGTCTGCATTTCACAACCAGACCCAAGTTTCAAATGCTCACAAATGAAAATCTTTAATTCTGTTGTTGAGCTTCATAAATAATAATTTTTCTTTACAATTTTTGACAATTAGGAACCCCTGAGAGTCTTCCAGAATTCCTAATAATATTGTCAAGCATACCAAAATGCTAATAGTCATTCTGTCAAAAAATACAAGTAGCAAAAAAAAAAAGAAATCTAAAGATGTTAAGATATAATCAATTTTTTAAAACTAAAAAAAAAACCCATTGACTTTAGCACAAAAATTTTAAATAATTTACTCATTGAAAGTAATTTCTTGGCTCTTGTCTGTACTCTGCTGAAACAAATAGATACACATAATAGATGTCTACATTAGAGAGAATATTTCCCATATATAGTTGTTAATAAACATGCATACATTCTAACTGAATGATCAATTGTGTCTAAAAATGAACAGATAAAGGCACATTTAATTTTCAAGTCTGATTATTGATATATTTTAAAATGATATTACTTAAGACCTCAAAAGAAGATTTCTATGTCTTTGTTCTGGGTCCACGGTGGTGCCTAAGAAAAGTATCACCAGCTAAGCTAGTATTTGAATTTTCAGCAGAGAAAGATAAGAAGTTTTGGAAATATAAACCTCTCTTTAATTAAAAATTATATTTATTTATTTTATTTTTTGATTGTTTTAATTTTTTATTTTAAAGATGTGGGGTACAAATGTTCATTATGCAGGTATCCTTGTTGATGAGGTGTGGTCCCACCCCTGGCAGTTTCCCACTACTGCCAATCCCACCCCCTGCCCCGGCAGGTTCCCACTACTCAGTGAAAGTCATTTCTGGGCTCTTGTCTGTACTTCCCACTACTGCCAATGCCTTTCTTATTATATTGTGATCATTGTTCAAGGTCCACTTATGAGTGAGAACATGTGGTACTCAGTTCTTTGTTTCTGTGATAGATTACTCAGCATTATAGACTCTAAGTCCATCTAAGTTGCTGCGAAGTTCATAATTTTGTCCTTCTTTATGACTGCATAATATTCCATGATGGATAAAAATTATATTTCAATAGTCTTTTAAAAAATCTTTGGTTTTCAAGATCTAGACAAGTGCCTGGCACAAAGGTCTAATGGCACAAGAAATGCCTAATGAATTACTGAATGAGTGAATAAAATCAACCACCTTTACTTTTTAAATTGGGAATCCTTTATGCCTAAAGGATTCTTTAAAATAATTTAAGTACTGTCAGTAGCCATTTTTGCTTTTATCAGACTTAGAACAACATGAAATAAAAACAACTTAAAAATGTTCTTACTTGCCTCAAAAAAGTCACTGGAGCAAGAGATTCCAACTTCAAAATTCAAGAATACTGAATCACACTATAAATCAATACAAATTACCTTTTAATCCTTCCTGTGGAATCAGGTAATAATGTTGAAATAATTATTAAACAGTCATATTTTGTCTACATTTATAAATATCCAGGATATGTGAATGCAAGTAGATCTCTAA
Organism: Tarsius wallacei; assembly: GCA_963574415.1. Classification (NCBI taxonomy): domain Eukaryota; kingdom Metazoa; phylum Chordata; class Mammalia; order Primates; family Tarsiidae; genus Tarsius; species Tarsius wallacei. Next base: position 7,742 of record CAUYQG010056627.1, on the reverse strand, counting down.
TCTACTTGTATTTGCAATAATCTTCTTTTATAAATAGCCACTGAAAGAGATTTCATATAATGGGAGTTAGAAAATGGAAAATTGATAAATTTTTAGTTTATGAATTGCTAATCCCTTCCATAGAAGAATCAGCACCATTTTTAGCAAAAGTTTTAAAAGAATTAAATCAAAAGGGGCAAAGCTTTCATTAGCTACTTTTCAGTATTCAAAATAAGGAAATGATTTATAAATTTTATGATAGAAACTTTAACCATATTTTAAAAATTTCAGAAAGGTGAATCAGTTGACTGATAAAAACTTCAGCTTTTCCATATGAAATATATTTTAAATTAGGGCTTAGTTTTATCTATTATGTGATTTTTATATATAAATGCAAATTTATAGATTACTTACATCTTTTTGAATTAATATATCTGTGGGAATATTTTTCTCTCTGAGTATATTTAAATATGTCAATTTCAAGTAAAAGTACATCTTGTTTTAAATGTAACGGTAGAATGAAAAAATATAGTGTTAATGAATCGAGAAATATCCAAAATAAACACTATTGGGAAAAAAATCTGACATTATATTAATAAAGCAAAATGTCTACAAATTAGGTTAAATGACATTGCCTGTGATAAAGTGACACCTTTATTTTTTTAAGCAAAGAGTCTAAAAGTGGAAGTAGAGATGGTCATAAATTCACTCACTAAATATATAAACATTATAGAGAAAAACATGTTCAGGTACATTTCATACGAGCCTTTTGAGCTTTACCATACATAGATAAGGCGAATTTTGTCACAGAATTCTTGAAGTGAGATCGCGATTTAATTTGAAAGCATGTAATAAGAGGCTGTACAAAAGAGTCATTGATTCAGAGTCTGAAGATTCGTAACCAAAGGAACTCTTCTACAAGTGTACCCAGTGGTATTTGTAGGTGTATGCTGTTTGTTAAACACATTCTCTTCCTAAGTGTCTTGACTAAAGACATATCTGGGTTTTTAGTACTTCCTTCAATTCTGTGAACTTTGCCATTTTTTTCAGATGAATTTCTTTTTTGCTCAAGTTATCTTAACTTTTGTTTAGGTGAATCAGAGTCTGCTTCTGCTTGCTACGAAACACCTACAATCGGTATCTAAATCAGTAGCAACAGTAGATTTGGAGCGATATAACATTGGAAATGTGGGTATTTGGAATTGGTTATTGGGTTGAGATAAACCCCAAAACTGAAATGTTGGCTTGTATTTATTGCTTCCTTTGCTGACCTAAAGCCATCTACCTACTAAATGTTAAGCTCTCAGTATCAACTTTGTATTAGAATCCTTCATATTCTATTATTAGAAATAAATTATCTTATTTTAAGTTGGAATGAATTGGAAGGATACTGTGTAGTTGACAGAATTAAAGGTGAGGAAGTTGACCAATAGGAAGAGAAAGGACAGTCTTTAGCAGGTAATCATTTCTTGGCTTCTTATTTACAATTTTTGGAGACTGAATATTTGGTAATAGGACACCAGAAAATGGTCATAATAAACAAGGTACTATTAAGTGAACTTAGCAGTGCCCCATCCATGAATCACTCAGTCGTAGCAGTATTTTCTCTTCATAAAGCATTTCCTTCATACTGAGAGAAACTCAGAAATGGTTTGGTTCTGAGAGGATTTTTTGTCGTAGCTGAATTATCTCTTACAGGTGAAGGATTGGATGCATTGTCAGTGTGATAAATTAAACAAGGGTGCATTGGATCATATTTTCTTTAGTGAAGATGATAGAAATAAGCATAAAATGAAGGATCTGCAATGTTTATTATGTCATGCTTTATATAAAATGAGAAGAAAGTTAGTTTGTATTTGCTTTCCAGAGTTGATTTGACAAGTGAGAATTAAATATTATAGTCTTTTCTGATAAAGTTTAAATGCCCACATTCTCCGCTGTCTTCCATTGGAACTGCAAAGTTTTCACATAGAATGAGGACTAAACAGAACAAGTAAATGATAAAACAGATGGCAAACATATAAAACTACAAGAAAGTATGTTTCGGAATAATGAAAACCAACCTCGAGAAAGTTTCTGGAGCAAATAGTGTTCAAAGCAAAACAGAGGCTGTATTTTAACAGTATCATATAGGCATTTAAAACATGTGACTTTTTTCGTTATTACTTTTCTGTTACTATCATTAATGTTATTCATTTAGAAATCACAGCAAATTTAGAAAATAGATGGTCATTGTAATGCCTAATTAAGCTAGGAAAAGTACTCCTAGAGTAAATGAATAAGTAAAATATCTGAGGGCATTTTTATGAAAACCTCAGCATTTTTATGTTATTAAAATCCATAGTTGTAGGTTCTTTTTTCATAGACAATTTTTCAGATGTTTTCATATACCAAATATGATACCAGTTTCATAAGTCATGTAACGTATATTCCAAGTAATGGAACATATTTATTTTGGCACACTTTTATGCATTTGTGCTAAGTTCTACAGAAATTGAAGCACACCAAAGATGATTTGATTAAAATATTTTAGAAGAAAAAAGATCGAGGTTTAAACAGTATTCAAAATTTTCTATTTTTAAAAAATTAAACTATAGTTTTTAGGAGACATATTTCAAGGGAAACTAGATTACAGACTTATAATTCAAGATCTCATCTTCTTAAAGATACAATTATACTGTAGCAAGTTATTTATTTTGGAGTTAGTCTTAGCAACAAAAATCACTTCAAATTTATTTATCATAAAAGCATTCTATATCTAATGAGTATTTCCTATGTTTAGTGCACTATGCTTGGCTGTTTCATATATGTGTGAGACTCACTAACGCCCCCAGCTCAATGAAAGAATTACTGATATTATCCTCATTTTACCAGAGGAAGCTGTGGCATGTGGAAGTTAAAATAATTTCTTCAAGGTCATAGAAAATTGAAATAACATTCTCTAATATTAACTGGTTAAAACTATATAGAAAATAAGATTTCCCACAAGTCCTAATCTAACATGGTATTTCTCCACATATTTTCTACTTTCATCTTAGAATACAATAGGTAATATAAGAGAAAGAACTCCATAAACACAGAATATCAAGAGATGCTGGTTTAAATACAGTTATGTGTGTGCGTGTTTGTAGTGTATGTATGTGTGTTTACGTATGTATGTGTGTGTGTGTATATATACATACATGTGTGTGTATATATATGATTCCTTGCAAATTTAGAGAATATTTGTTAATTGCAATGCTTAATCAAACTAGGCATTCATTTAATATAATTAAATTAATTATACCTATTCCTATACATATATACACATCAATATTTATATGGCCATATAGACTCTGCATGCGCATACGTATGAGAACACTTTCATATTTGATAAGCTAAAGTATATTGTGGTTCATCAAGTGGAGCGTATAGACAGCCATTTCATCAAAATATTTATTGAATTCCCACTACATTCTAGATATTGGTCTAGGGACTAAGAATGCGGATATTATATAGACATGCATAGTAATGACTGCTAGAGAAGTCATGTTTGAGGGCCATTCAAGATACCAAGTGTCATTTGAACATACGAAAAGCAATTTTAGAGAAATTCTGGAAGTGACATTTAAGGTGATGAGAAATAAATGAGCAAAAACAAGTGACTTCATGAAGAGAAAGGACGAGGATCCAGCAAAAGTACTTCATGTCCTAGGATGCTGAGGCAACAGAGAGAATGGCATATTTAAGGTTAACTGTGAAAAGTCCAATACAGCTAGATTAGGAGGAGTGAAGCCCAAAGAATGTGGCATGGTCAGAGACCTGTCCAGATCTGATAAAGGTCTTGGATTTTATCCTAGGTGTCATCAGTCAATAAAGAAATTCTAGTAAATATATACTCATGTCAATTATTCCTTGGATGAAGATAAAGACAAGTTGCCACTTGTCTCGTGGTCTGCTTTAATGATCAGTCACATTTCAAGTCACAGACACATTCTGCCTTCAGAACAGAATCTTGAATCTCTTTGCTTCTCTCCATATGTATTGCTACTACCCTAGTCTAAATCACCATTCATCTTTGACTTTGATGTTACAATTACCTGCTAATTGCTCTGCTTCCAAGTCGGGGGAGGACCTCCAACTTCTAGTCTTAACAATGGACCCAAAAATCATTGCCACAGGGAAGTCACAGCCTACCTTCCCCTGTTTGAATACCCCCCAGTGACTGCCCATGGCTAATAAAGCACCAGTTATTTCCCCAATGGCCTTCAAGACCCTTCCGGTTTTTGTGCCTTCCTCTCACTCTTACCTCCTCTCACTCTTGAGTTTTTGTATTTGCCCATCCTTGTCACAGTACAGACTTCAAAAGAATGTCAAAGCAAAGGGAGAAGCAGATAATCCTACACTTTCCATCAAACAATATAAGAACTTGTAAAACCGTTGCTTTGTCTGGTTATATCATCTGTTAGATATCCAGAATTTTGCCAATAAGTATCAAAATTCAAAATATTTCAGACAATTTGAATAAAAAACATCAAGACAGACATCTTTACCCCAGAGGGTAACAAAACAAAGTTTGGGATTAGAGTAGTTTATAATTAACTCTAATTGTTTTTCCTTCTGTTATATAGGTATATGTATGCGGAGAAATGTGGCTTTTTTTTTTTAAGTGAGAATTAAGAAACTTAATTCCCTAGTGAACGAGATATTAATACTGAGGCATACTTTCCACTGCCCTTGTTAATTACAATACTTTACTGTTGGGACTTTTAAAAATGATTTGTCGAACAATGGATGGACCGCTAATGTCCTTGGGTGTCTCTCTTTACGGTGGATTCTGTGACCTGGGTGCGGTTCCTGAGTTAATTACTCAGTCTAAGTAGCATGTTCCATAAATAGCAAGCTAGCACTGTCTGCACAGGCTATGTTTTTTGACTGTTCATTGGCTGCAGGAAATCAACTTTGCTCTAATTTCCTACATGAGTCAATAGGGTGGAAGCCAAGGGGACACAGGCTAATGTGACCTTTAAATACATTCCTATAATATAAAGCCACAGATGAAAAAAATTTGGAAGAGTTACACTGACCTTTAGAATTAGCAATATGTATGCTTGCTGGTGTTAGTAAATAAAGTTTAGCAATTCTGGAGTTAGTCTTAGCAACAAGGATTACCTCAAATTTATAGAATATATTTATGGAAATCCTGAAAGCTTAGAACTGGAAAATCCATTCAGGTAATTACAACCTAGACAGCTAGATTGGCATGAAATTTGGATATAATATGTGTATAGTATGATTCTTTATAACATTATTTTTGACTCTTCTAATCTTTACTTGCTTGCCAGGTTCATGACTTCTCAACAGATTTCTTAGATGATCTCATATTATTAGAGTTACCATTACATTCTCCATCTGTAAATTTGATATATATACACATTAGTTACAAAGACTGCTTAATAGATATCTAAAAGTTTTTAAATCAGGAGGTGAATTTTCTAAGGAAATGTTAATAATTTGGATTGATCAATGTCACTAGCAACAAGGTTGCTCTTTATGGAAAAACAAAAAGATAAACCAAAAAAAGTTCAGACCACTCAAATGGCAGCCAAGGACCACCCAGGCACAGGTGAAACTTCAAGGTAGGAAACACATTTTTCTGTTTACATTTTCAGCTAAACATATATGAGTATCAGAATGTGAAGTGGCTACCTGACTCAGAGAAAAAAATTCCTTCCAACTAGGTAGAAAGAGGTGATAACACATTTATCCCAATTCTAAAATGAATACATGGCAACAACCACATACTTTCTATTAAAAATGATTGCTTTTCATGTGACTGTAGCAAATTAATTAATGCAGAAAAAAATTGAAAACGATTTTAAATGGCAAAATGCTACCATCACACTGGCAAGATGATTGCCTTTTCTAAGGATGGCAAAAAGAATAAAAGCCAGAGAAACTCGAATTCAGGAATATAAATGTTAGTGAAAGGAATGAAAAGTTAGTTTTTCTGACCCTGTACATTCATTGATTCAAAAATATTTGAAAGACATATGTCAAGATTGTGCCCATTGGTGGTTTGTAAGTAAAAGATTGTTCGCAGGTGCTAATAAAAAGATTCTGCTCAACTTTCGTCCATAAAGGTGGTCACTCGGCAGTGACGCTTATATTTTGACTCTGCTCTGTGACTTTGGTTGAATGGAGCATAGGTGGGCTCTCAGTCTAAGCTGGAAAATCAAATTCTTTCCCTAGTGAACTTGAAAAAGGAGTTCAGTGAGGAGTTCTGTCCATAGCTGGAAATGTAATATATAGATTCTTGCACTGAAGGGCATCCATACTGTAGTTATCCATGTGGACAGAATCAGACAGCTGTCTACAGTGAGGGAGAAGGCTCAAGTGACCATGATGAAAAACAGACAACGGAGTGAGGAACCTCCCCTGGCCTCTGATTTTCACAATCTTTTCCCTATTTTTTCTGATGTCTTCCTGTCTTCCAGCCCCTGGGTTTATCAAAGGACTTTCCATGAATACAAGGAATTTTAGTTTAGTATAAAGTCAGAAAACTAGATTCATAATTGCAATATAGGTGCCAAGTGTTAAAGAAAGCATATAGAGTGGACTATGCCCTAAATTAGGTTATGATAAAGAGTGTTAGGGGCAAGACAGAAGGTGGAATTAAAGATGAAAAATTATTTCTGGAGTGAAGGATGTCAAGGATTTGATATTTGGCTCACATGCTAAGATATACAGGATAAAAGAAATCAGGCATGAGAAAATATATGTGGGACCTGAGGTGTGTACAGCTAATATATACCAAATTTGGGGCTCTCTCTGTGTCTTTATAAGGTATATTTTGAGGAAGACTACCAGCTAGCAATTATCTTGCATCACAGAGGCCAGTTTTGTCTAGGGTAAAATGAGGGGAGCATAGCAAAAAAATCTCTCTCTCTCTCTCTCTCTCTCTCTCTCTTTCTCTCTCTCTCACACATACCCATCCCCCCCCACACACACACACTCCAGCTTGCCAAGGCATCAAATCAATTACCAGAATGGGGGCTGTTAATTCAGTTATCTCTATTTCTTTGAGATTCTGCAGATATACAAAATGATTAGGTCAGCAAAGGTGCTATCAGTGAAAAGTAAAATGCCTACCAACTTCATTAAGATAAACTTTGTCACTGATGCCAAAAAAGTTAAATCTCTTGTTTTAAATACTCTTTACCAACCTCTGCAAATAATGTGATTTCTGCAACAGTTCTGTCCTTAGAAACCCACCTGTTTCATTAAGCTGTAGATTTCCTGTCTTTGGGTTTTCTAATTAGCTGGTCCTTATGATCATATGTTTTACTGCAATTTTCTCCTAGAACTTATCAGAAACATTTGAGTTAGGGTCTATCAGGTCTGTTATCAGTCAAAGGTATATACTACTATCTTCTCATTGTAATTCATATAAATGCCATTGTAATTCATATAAATGCCATAGGGATATTAAAAACAAAGTAAGTTGGCTTTTATAATTTTGTCAGATTTCACCATGTTTTTGTCTGCTTTGATATGAAAATGTGGAAGCCAGACGTTTCATTCTCAAAAGAAATATAGATAGTGTTGTACCCCATTTTAAGAGATCACCAAAAGAGCCAGCACTGATGTAAAATACATAAGGGTTTTTTTTAATTCAGACTCGAGCCTGGGCTCACGCTCGCAGCCGGCCCAGCAGCTTGGAACCAGAGCGAGAGCCCCGACTCAGGTTTATACACACCTTTTATACATAGTTTTGAGGGGGT
>CAUYQG010056625.1:0-13425 GCA_963574415.1 Tarsius wallacei | reverse complement strand
AGTGGATTGCCTGAGCCCGCGGGTTCGAGACCCGCCTGGGCAACTTGGCGAGACCTCATCTCTACAATAAATCAAAAATTAGCCGGGCGTGGTAGCACGCACCTGTAGTTCCAGCTACTTGGAAGGCTGAGGCGGAAGGATCACCAGAGACCAGCAGGTCGAGGCTGCGGTGGCCGGGAGCGGCCACTGCACTCCAGTCTGGGCGACAGAGTGAGACTCCAACTCAAAAAAAAAAAAAAAAAAAAGATATTGCTAAGGCAATAACATTTAAATTGGATATTTATCTTATTAATTTTAATAACACCTAAAGATAGTTAAAAATGCACATGTATTTGTTAGGATCTGTAATAGAGATCTGAAAAACAGTGGCTTAAAGTACATAGAAAGCTATTTCCCTACAACATGGAAGTGTGGTACATGGGCTCCTTGGTCATTGACAACCCAGGTTACAGAGTCACTAGATTGTGACTCTTTTCATTATGATCCAAGGTAGAAATCTACATAACATTTCTACATCAAGAAGTAAGGTGGAAAAAAGGAGAGAAAGAAGATGCCAAGGGCACGCATGTCAGTTGTCTCTTAAGGAAATTTTTGGCAACTTCCAGGTAATCTTTTCTTTTATATCCTATTGGCCAGAACTTAGTTATGTATCTATATCTAGCTGCAAAGAAGACTGGGAAATGGAGTTTTATTCCTGGCTGTCATGTGCTCAAATAAACTGTGGACACTCCAGAAGGGCAAATGTTTACTGGCACTTTCTGCCCCAACAGATGTGTGTGATTTGTCCACAGCCCTGTATCACTGAGGCTTGAGTAGCTCCCACTAAGAGTCTTAGAGAAACATTGTTCATGGTTAAGAGGCCCAGTAAGCAAACAATAGGGACATCTATTGTTTAGTGCAGAGTCAGTACTAGATAGAAGCCAGTTCTCCCAGGTTTCCTGCTGCCTGTTGTCTGGTAGCATTTTTATTCTAGCTCCTTATCTTGTCTGCTGAATATCATAAATATCTCTGTCATGGGTAGGTGCCTCTCTGGTGGCTTACCAGGTTTTCTTAAATTGTCACTTTCCTTTGTGTGTGTGAGACATTCTGCAATATATGTGGGGCTGTGTGTGAGTCCTGTGGCCACATTTAATCCCACATAGCAGAAAGTTTTCAAGTCACAACAGGTAAGACTTTTAGGGTTTAGGACAGTCCCTGGGGCACATAAGAAAGTGCAGAGAAAGCAAGGAGGCAAACATGAATTGGTGGCAGCTCCAGAGTAATTCGCAAGATAATCAGAAGCTGCATTTGGCAGAGACTGAGATGAGACGCTTGGAGGTATGTAAGGGTGAAATATGTGAATAATAAAGGAAGTTCTTAGAGCTTGGGCGATCTCTTGTATGACATAAATTTCAGAAAGTGAAAAAAAGTTTGTGATTTTTGACTATGTTGTTGCTGTGCACAGCTCAAGACTAAAGATGAGAGCTTTATCATTTGAACAGGGCATAATAGCCACGGCTTCCAGTGTCCTTTTCCTTTGCCTTTGTGCACTATTGTGAACTAGCAGGTACAACTGGGGTATCGTCGTTGGCAGAAAATTGGCACTTATTCTACTTAACACATCTTTGAAATCCAAAAAAGAATATTTTATTTATTTATTTTTTAATCGGAGTCTCTATCACCCAGGTTGGAGTACAGTGGCATGCTCACGACCATCGCAGCCTTGACCTGCTAGGCTCAGGCTATCCTTCTGCCTCAGCCTTCCAAGTAGCCGGAACTACAGGTGAGCACCACCATACCCCAGCAAATTTTTTGATTTATTGTAGAGACAAGGTCTCGCCAAGTTGTCCAGACTGGTCTTGAACCCCTGGGCTCAGGCAATCCTCTCACCTCCACCCCTCCCAAATTGCTGGGATTCCAGGCATGAGCCACCATGCTGGCGAGAACAATTTAAAACTAGCAGCATCTTACTCCGTGTACTGTTATTTTTGATAGCAGAAAGAGGTTGTACACATAAATATAGATGTAGATGTAGATGTTTAGTTTAGCTTTGTACTTCTTTCTTCAGGAACAGAGAAAGTGGAACCAGCTCTTGACTCTGGTGTGAAATCTCTAACTGGTTGGTTATTTCTAGCATGCTGAGGCAGAGGAATCAGACAGGGTTTAAGCAGGAAAGTAGGATTACCAGGAGTATTATGGTGAAAAGGATTCATTTACACCATTATTGGAGAAGCTGGGGAAGTGCAGATCTGAAAGGAAGAGTTGGAAGATTAGTGAAAAATTCCTAATCTGCCCCAATGGTGGGCAGTTTGGAAAGCAGATACAACCAGTTGCTGGAGTAGGAAAACTGGTTGAAGGGTGTTATCTTTGCTTCTAAGAGTCTGTAGCCAAAATCTGGTGGTGGGCTGTGGGGATGCTAATTGGTCAGTAGATTGGCAGTTGGGAAAAGCTGAACAGGAGAGAGCAAGGATAAACTGCAAGCTGTCCACACCTCTCTGTCTGTCTGTCACCTTCAGAAAATAATGGTTACTGGCTTTACTCTTGCCTTCCAAATTTCACACAAGTTTTTCTTTTCGCCAACTCTATCTCTGAACCATAAGGAACTACCATAGGAAAAGTAGTTCCAACTAAACCAAGTTGAAACAGTACACACTCCTACAATAAAATAGCCAAATAAAGGGAACTCAAGCAATCTTCCCACCACAGTCTCCTGAGTAACTGGGGCTACAGGCATGACCCACCATGCCCGGCCCATTTTAAGAAAAATTCTGATATTAATGAGTCCCCAGTTCACCTGGTTTATAAATTCTCAAGTATAGAAATGAGAAAGCCATAGGAAGTTAACCAGTTGTAAAACAGCACACTGTTTACATTTTTAAGTATGGGATAGCTATAAAATATTGCTCTTAAAATTCTTATTATAAATATGGCTTGGTTTCTAGTAGTTACAGGGGAAAATGTCCAAGAGAATTAGTTGGAACACTGAATGCTTTCCTGCGTTTGACAAAGCGTCGAGAACAGAGGGCTATACTCTGTGGAACATAAAGTATCCCACACCATTTAGAAAAGCAATTTATCCCAGTAACAATTTCTCTAATAGTTTCACACTTGGTGCTTATTAATGCTCATTACAGATTATTTCCTTTAGCTCCATTACGCTTTAATCTTACATGTTTTCTGGCACATTAACAATACGGAGGCCACCAAAGGAAGGCTGGTCACAGGCATAATGCTATGCAAAAAAAAAACCCGATTTGGCCAGTGAATTGAATGGATTAGAAAACTAGAATAGGATCTTATTCTACTCAGAAGATTCCAGTAGGCTGTGGAATCAAGGACAGTCTTGTCTTCTACAGAGTAGAGGCCTCAGAGAAGCATTAGGCTGGGAGACTCCGAAGAAGATACTTCTTTAGTCTTGTTTTTCAGGGAGTTCATACAATATTGGAGAGTATATGGAACAGCTTCAGGCTTAACACTTTACCTGTTTAATCCCAGACTCAGAGTAGTTTGGAAGGCATGGAAAACTGGTGTCTCTTCTTCCACAGGCTTCCATTAGCTATGTGCAGGGCTGGCCCAGGGCCAAACCATGGAGGAGGAGTCCTCCTTCTCTGCTGCTTCTCCTTCCATTCTCTTTTGCCTTTTAGACACTCCCTCCCCTGGTGCTGTGTGTCCTCATTAAGCCTTTGGTTGCCCAAGGTCACTCAGCGCTGTTTACTCCTTAGGTCATATTTGATTGGCCAAAGCTTTAAGCTTCAAACTTTCCATTTTCTCTGTCCCCATAAAAATGTTCCCTTTTCAGTGTCCCTCAAAGACCTTCCCCCAGCCAACATCACAGTACTGCTAATGGGTCCAAACGTACTCAACCAACAAGTGTCTCTTCAATGGTTGTAATTGGGTGTGTCGGGTTTCCCAGGTTTCCTTGTAGGTTTCGAATTATGCAGTCAGATGGGAAGGTAATTTGGGCAAGCCTTTGGAAGTCTCCACTGGCCACCTACTCCACCTATGTGTAGGGTAAATCACAGACATCATTGTCTGTTTGGTTAATTATTAATGTAATTGATTGATGGTTAGTGATTGCTCAAACCCAAAGGTCATCAATGTTTTGCATCTATTAGGTACTTAATAAATGCTTGTTGGCTGAAGAAGTCTTTGTCCAAGGATTTTTCTCTTTAAATTACAAAGACAAGTGAGACACCAATATTCCAGTAAGCAGAAATTTTGAAGGGAGAAGAGCAATTATAGATGGTGAGATTGGGTATGTGACCATGTGAGTAGAATGCATAGCAAAAGACATCTGAGGTGATAGGCCAGGTTTTCCAGCATACTTGAACTTGTGGTAAAATTTTAAAAAGGAGGTAAGTCAGGCTGGGCACTGTGGCTCAAGCCTGTAAAACCAGCATTTTGGGAGGCCAAGGCGAGAGGATTGCCTCAGTCCAAAGGTTTGAGACCAGCTGGGGTGACTTGGTGAGACCTCGTCTGTACAATAAATAAAAAAATAAGCCGGGTGTGGTACCACATGCCTGTGGTTCCAGCTACTTGGAAAGCTGAGGCGGAAGGATCACCTGAGCCCAGCACTCTGAGGCTGCAGTGGCCATGAGCATGCCACTGCACTCTAGCATGGGCGACAGAGTGAATCATTGTTGGGGTCTCTCATGGAAAAAGCCCAAGTGTAGGTGTGCCAAACAAACCAACTGACCAAGCCCAACTCAGCCAGTGCCTCAGATCATTTGTAGGAGCATATCCTTTTCTAGTGGGCCTTGGATCTCTCAAATTCCTTTCACAGATCCCATTAGGGTCTCAGTCTTACAAGGTGTAGGTCTTGCTGCTCAGGTCTGGGAGGTGTAACACATTTTGCCTGAAGCATTTACTGCCCGTAGGGTATATTTGATGACTGACACAGGTCACTTAATATTGAATACATTTCGCCTTTTTCACTAAACTACCCAGTGAGAGCAGGGACTACGTTTTGGTACCCTAGGGTCAGCTCAGGGTATGATAGGAGTTTAGAGATGGTGGTTACTGATGGTGTTTGGTTAATTGCTTTGACCACACAGTGTGGTACAGCAAGAAGTAGACTTGGGGTGAATCTTGGTTTTGTTGCGTGTCATCTTCAACTTTGAGGCACACATGACCTCTCTGGGCCTCAGTTTCTTCATTTATAAAATGGAGGCCTGATGATTTTGCCTACTTCCCAGCATTCTTGAGAAGGTCAAATCAGATCATGCTTATAAAAGTGCTTGGTCAACCCTAAAACACTTTACAAATGTAAGATGTGTGTATGCATAGTCATAACTACATGGATACCTTTTTTTATTTACGAAAATATCTTTAGAGTAATTATCCAAAAAAAAATTCTGATAAATCTGCTTGAGGAAGAAGTCGAAATTCCAAAACTCCCAAAGATTCAGTGTTTCAAAGAAGGGAGTGAAAATGTTTTGCCTAGGTTGAGGTGTGTTTTGTTTATTTGCTTTTTTTTTTTTTTTGCATTTGCATGGGGGGAAGAGAATAGAGTGAAGAGGAGAGACACGTGACATTACCATGAGCTAGAGACATGGGACGTTACTATCTCTAGGCAATATTTCTAAAGCCACATGGACTCTTTCCACTAAGAACTTTTAAACACAACTTAGGAAATAAATTCTGCCCTCTTAAGCTCATTGTCATCCTTAGAATGCTATCCGCCGGGACACAGGAAATGGGCCTTTTATTTGTTCTGTACATGTTGGCATGCTTCAGGAGTGTTAGATGACAATACTGGGGAGGGTTGGTACAGCCAGAAGTCAGGAAGGACCTGCAGAGTTAACATATGGAGGGCCAAGGTGAGCCACAGCTGGCCATGCCTGGTGAGAACAGCAGAGACCACGGTGGGTGCCGACTCTGGCTTAGCGAGACCAGGGGAGGCCAGCTGCTGGGAGGAGAGGACAGTGAAGGCCTGGGATGGAAAATCATGAACCAGATGATATGACTGAGGAAAACTTCACAGCTTTCCATGTCATAACCAGGAAATTTACCAACTTCCAGAAGTAGAAAATAATCCAGTTGAGCGTGGGTCAGCATTGGACTTAATGCAGCTCTCTGTGGCCTAACAAGTCTTTTAAAAAGTGTTGTGGTAAAAAAAAAAATTGGAGCAGTGAAGATCTGCAAAAAAATTGTTGTGGTAAAATATGCATAATATGAAAATGACTATTTTAGTCATTTTTAAGTGTACAGTTCTGTGACATTAAGTACATTCACATTGTTGTGTAACTATCACCAACATGTATCTCTAGAACTTCTTTTATCTTCACAGAATGAAACTGTATTTATTATAATTCACTCCCTGTTTTTCTCCTCCCTTCAGCCTCTGGAAACCACTTTTCTACTTTGTTTCTACACATATGACTACTCTAGGTACCTCATGTAAGTGAAACATAAAACATTTTTTCCTTTTGGGACTGGCTTATATCATTTAGCATACTGTCTTCAAGGTTTGTCCATGTTGTAGCATGTATCAGAACTGCTTTCCTTTTCAAGACAGAATAATATTCCATTGCATACAGAGGCAAGAAGATTATCTGAGCTAAGGGGTTTGAGAACAGCTTAAGCAACATGATGAGACCTTGTCTCTACAATAAATAAAAAAATCAGCCAGGCATGGTGGCACATGCCTGTGGTTCCAGCTATTTGGAAGGCTGAGGCAGAAGGATCACCTGAGCCCAGTGGGTTGAGACTGCGGTAGCCGAGAGTGTGACCCTGCATTCCAGCCTGGGCGACAGAATGTGACTCCAACTCAAAAAAAAAAAAAATTTTCCATTGCATGAATAGACCACATTTTATTTATCCATTCATCCATTGATGAACATTTGGGTTGTTTACACCTTTTGGCTATGGTGAATAAGGATGCTATGAACATGGATGTGCACATATCTCTTTGAGTCCTGTTTTCACTTCTTTTGGGCATATATGCAGAAATGGAGTTGCTGGATCATATGGCAATTTTATGTCTAATTTTAAAAATCCTGTCCAGTTTTTATGGGCAGCATGGTTGGTTCCATGTTTTTGCTATTGTGAATAGTGCAATAAACATGCATGTGCAGGCTGGGCTTGGTGGTTCAGCCTGTAATCCCAGCACTTTGGGAGGCCAAGGTGAATTGATTGCCTAAGCCCGCGGGTTCGAGACCCACCCAGGCAACTTGGTGAGACCTCGTCTCTACAATAAATCAAAAATTAGCCGGGCGTGGTAGCACGCTCCTGTAGTTTTGGCTACTTGGAAGGCAGAGATGGAAGGATCGCCGGAGCCCAGCAGGTCGAGGCTGCAGTGGCCAGGAGCGTGCCACTGTACTCCAGTCTGGGTAACAGTGTGAGACTCCAACTCAAAAAAACAAAAAAACCCCATGCATGTGCAGGTATCCTTTTTGTAAAATGATTTGAGTTCCTTCAGGTATATTCCCAGTAGGGGATTGCTGGATCATATGGAGTCAATTTCTAGTTTTTTTTAGAAATTGCTACACTGTTTTTCATAGAGGTTGAACTATTTTGCATACCAGCAGTGTAGAAGTGTTCCCTTTTGTCATTTTCCAAAGTGATTTTTATGTTTATTTTCCTTAGCTTTTAAATTAAATGTTCTAAATGAATTCTTTACCTCTACCCTTATGATATATCTTCTGAGCCAGTTATTCCTGCTTCTCCCTGGTATCTTCTGGTTTTTCTGAGGAGGCTCTTGGGATTTATGCTCCTGCTGGTTTTTTCCCAGGCTGGCAGGGAGGGCACCTGCTAGGAATCCACCTCTCACCGAGGGAAAGAAGTTAGCTCAGAGCATGTACCCACCTGTCTTCAGTCCAGGGACAGGCCAGCTTCAGATCTGATCTTTGACCTGATTACCATGTTAGCTTTGAAGATGATAAACCCGGATTAGTATGGGCAAAGAGTGTCAAATTCCCCATGAACTTGAAGTAAGTAATCCAAGGCCTGGCCTCGTTTTCGCAAGCGTCTTCACAGCCATTGACTCTGATGTTTACCATTGTGGTCACTCCCTTCTTCTACATACATTCTCTTCTACAAGTTCTTACCTGACTTGGGGTGGCCGGAAGGGAAGGTGGAGGTGGGGAGGGACTCTGTAGTTATGAGGCTGCCTTCTTGTTCAAGTTCGCATGGAACTTGTACTGACTTGATTGAGAGGGGCCTACTTGAAACCACAATGTTTGGCAATGCATGTTCATGCACAGACCTTGGGAATCTATTAACTATTAGGCTGTTCTTTCATGATTGATTAAAATGTCCAATGGTTTTAGAAAAGTTTTATTTGAAAGTTAACTGCTTATTAAAAAACAAACTATATGGAAGAGTATAATATAAAAGTCTTACATTACTCTTCCTTATCCCAGCTTCCCAGTGCTGGATGTGTAGCCTTTGATGTGTTACACACACACACACACACATTCACACATACTTCAAAAAACCCAACTATGTCATATTATGCATACAGCATATATCGCTATATTATGTCCTTTTGTCACTGAGTATATCCAATATATCTTTAATGTCAATTCAGTTTTATTTTGTCTTTTAAAGAAAAAGATGTAACAACAAGAAAAGTAATCAGCTTTCTGATACATTCGTATTCAGATGAAGTTTGAACCTCATTAAACTCTTGAATCGCTGGTACGACTGACCCTGGGCTGTTGGCCCCCTGGCATCTGCTGCTTGTCCCCACTCTTCCATGTATGCCCACCACGACGACTGTGGCATCTTATCAGGTACCCGTGGAGGGGCAGGCATGGACTCCTGGCAAGGGAGAGTCAGCACATGACCAGTTTGGCAGAAGAATGAGAAGACCGGAAGGCTGCCTGGCTCAGTCGTTGTCCCGGGTTTGGCAGAAGTGCTTCACATGTTGTCTGGCTTAGAGGATGCTGATGCCATTTCTCCCGACAAATGGTCCAACGTCAGCTGCCAGGCAGCATCTCCAACAGCTTATGATTTGTTTGCGGCCCAGACGCACTAAGAGGGTCAAATTACTGGAGTCCTGGTTGTTTTATCCCTCACCTATAGTGTGGAGGCGTTTTGCCATTTTAATTTTGGGGGTGAAGGGGGTGTGGGGTCACGAGGGAGCTTTGATGTTATACGTAATGGTTCTAAAGGAACTTGAGTCTGACGTATTCCTTTGGAAAGTCAAAATTTGGATAATCTCCAGCATTTCAGAGGTTATTACTCTCGACTAACACCCACTCTTCTAAGCTGCAGCTCTGTGAAGGTGACTTCTAGATTTTCCTTTGCCCTGACCTCTCTTGAACTCCTGATCTGTTAGACCAGCTTCCTTCCCTGGATTTCCAGGTTCCTCAAATCTAATATGTTAAAAAACAAGGCTTGTATCTTAACCTTTTTCTTATTTCCATCCATCTGGTCACTTAAGAGAGAAACTACTAAATCATTCTTAATTCTTTCCTCTCTAGTTGTTCAATGCATCCTGTTGATTCTTGTTCAAAAATGTCTTCCAAACTTGCTCCCTTTTTTTTCTATCCCCTCGGCTACTGCCTCCGTGGAGACAGTGGCATTTTTTCCCAATTCAACAAATATTTATTAAATACTACTAGGTAACAGAGACATTCCTGTCATCCAAGGGTTCATCATTTAATGATCTCATCTAACTTCTAGAGGGATCTTATTAAATGACAAATCTGCTTGTAATTCTTCCTTGCTAAGAAACCCACATGAGCTCCTTGCTGCCTAGGATCCGACCTAACTCTGTGACTGGACAAGCCTTTTCATGTCTTACCCCTACTCTGAAATCTCACCTCTCACCAGTTCCTTCAACCTCACCCTCTGCTGTTCAGCCCCAGTGCACCCGCCAGGCCATAAGTTCCCAAGTGTTTCACAAATCTTTGTGTTTGCACATGCTGATTCCTCAGCTTGGAACACTTTTCTCCATATGAAATGCTTTTTAAAGATTCTGCTCACTAACTAACCTCTTTGTCAAGTCTTCACCTGTTCTCTGGGTTTCTCCCACCCTCCTCTGTGTTCTCCTGACACTTTGTTCAGCGCTCCATTGTGTACTTACCATCCTGTATTGTATGGTTTGCTCACATCTGGGACTATTCCCAGGTTCCAGACTGTCAGCAACTTGAGAGCAGGAACTGCGACTTCTTCATATTAGTGTCCCTGGCATTCAACTTGATGCCTGGCACAAGATGGTAAAAAGTGGCTACCACATTGGTCAACTTCTGGATTGAATGTTGCTTTATAGGAAGCAGAGTTTTTGAGGAAAACTGTACTAGTGCCTGAACATATTATTTGCAAGTGACAAAAGCCCATCTCTAATTAGCTTAAGCACAAATTGGTTTATATAACTGGCAAATCCAAGGATATATCTGGATTTGGGGGCCTGGATGATGGAGTCAAGTTTCTCTCTTAGGATCTCTCATCTCTAGTCTTTTTTACAGGTTGGTCTCATTTTTTCCTGCTGAAGCCTGGCACCTCTGAACCTATGGACTTACAGGTTATGATCCAAAAGGAACAGACCTTCTTTCTCTCAGCATCTACACATTAAATTTCAAAAGAGGTCTGCTTGGATCTATATGGTTAGATACTCTGACAAATCATCGTGGACAGGCATGAAGTACCATGATTGACCAACCCTGGGTCACATGTCCTCCCTTGTGGAGCACTGTGAATGGCTAGCCCTGAAGGAATGACATAGGATGGGGCAGTTCAACAGAAAGAGGAGTGCTGGACAGATAAAAGCATCACATGTCCACTCCAGTTGCATGTTTCTGTGTTAGAAGAGTAGTTCCTTATACTTGTCATTAAGAAAGAAAAATATTTCATTCCATGTGTCTGTTAGTATAACTGAGGTTCATGAGTGGCCCATTTTATTGCAACAAAAGCAGAATAAAGCTTTGAGACAGTAGGTGTTTGTCTTAGTCTATTTTTTTTTTTTTGAGTTGGAGTCTCACTCTGTCACCCAGACTGGAGTGCAGTGGCCGCTCCCGGCCACCGCAGCCTTGACCTGCTGGGCTCCGGTGATCCTTCCACCTCAGCCTTCCAAGTAGCTGGAACTACAGGCATGCACTACCATGCCTGGATAATTTTTTGATTTATTGTAGGGATGAGGTCTCACCAAGTTGCCCAGGTGGGTCTCGAACCCACGGGCTCAGGCAATCCACTCACTTCAGCCTCCCAAGGCTTAGTGCATTTTTATTGCTATAATTGAATACCTCAGGCTGAATAATTTATTTAGCTCATGGTTCTGGAGGCTGGGAAGTCCAAGACCATGGCACTGGTATCTGGTGAGGGCCTTCTTGCTGTATCAAAACATGGCAGAGGGTGTCATATAGTTCAGGTATCCCCTCCTCTCTTTATAAAGTCATCATGAGGGCCTTACCCTGATGACCTTATCTAATTCTAATGGCCTCCCAGAGGCCTTACCTCCAATCAATATATAAATTGGTGGATTAAGTTTTTAGCACATGAAATCCGGCAGACACATTCAAACTGTAGCAGTATTCTAGGACAATGCTTCTCAACCTGCTATGTGTACATGAAACCACCTGTTAAAATGCTGGTTCTCATTAGGTGGGATCTGGGATTCTGAGTTTCTTATAAGCTTGTATCAATCTGCTTGGGTTGATGTAAACAAAAATACCACACACTGGGTAGCTTAAACAACAGAAATTTATTTTCTCACAGTTCTGGAGGCTACAAGTCCAAATCAAGTCTGTTTTCTGGTGAGACCTCTCTTTCTGGCTTGCAGTTGGTTACCTTCTCTCTGTGTTCTCACATGGCCGTTCTTCTGGGCATGCCTGGAGAAGGAAAGGGGAAACTAAACCTGCTAATTCCTTGATCATGGACTTCCAGCCTCCAGAACTCTGAGAAAATAAAATTCTGTTGTTTAAGCCACCTGGTCTGTGATATTTTGTTATGAGAACCTTGGCTGACTAACACATGACTTAATCAGGTAGATTTCATTGTACTTAGAGTGTTCTTTTGTCACTTATTTGTTAATTTATTCAACAACTATGCACTGGCTCTCTCTGGGTAATGAGGCTATATTGGCATAACCAGGGCATTGTTCTTGTCCTAGTCTTGTGGTAGAGACATATCTGTAAGGGACCAGAGATATAGAGAAGAGTCTGGAGGTGAGAAAGCCTGGCATATCTGGGACACTGCGAATCCAATGACCAGATCTTCCTGGGTGGTCAAGTAGGGTGATAGGAATGACTAAGGATGAGGCTGTGGGTGTCACTGGAGCCAGATTATGTTGGCACTTAGAGGCCAAATTGAAGAGTGATGATTTTTAAGTAGAGTGGGGTAATCAGATTTGCGTTTTCAGAAGAATTTTCTAGTTGTAGTGTGGAGAAGGATTAGAGGGGAGAACAGGGCTCTGGAGGTCCACCAAGGAGGCAGCTGCAGAGATCCAGGGAGCAGGCAAGGGGCATGGACAGAAAGTAAGGTGCACTCGTAATAGCCATTCCTTCTAGGTGTCCCTCATTATCCCTATGAGGGAATGAGGTGCTATAAAGCAGGGTGACCTTGCGTTATGGTTGTTGGGGTAGAATGAGGAGGCACAGGACACTCAGTTGAGTTTTTCCTTCTACCATGGGCCTGGTAAGAGCAATTTCTGGGGAGTATTTTTTTATAAACACCCACTCCACAATACACATACACACACACACACACACACACACACACACACACACACACACCTCTGCTTAGTTGGTACAGGAACCTCTGTTGAGCAGAACTTGCCAGACCAGTTATACAGAGATAAAACCTCAGACATTGCCACATTTCTGGTCTCCAAAGTCAGCACGTAGGGGACATATGTGCCCCCTGGACATCTTCCTCCCACTGCCCATGCCCTGGAAAATTCCACTCTGGCCACCTCCCGTCCATCCCTCCTGCCACTGCCCTGCAGCCACATAGCAACTCCCCTTCTGGCTAACTCTCTCCAAGCTTGCTGAAGACAGACCGGAGCCAGTTTGACTGTGCACAGTTTCTCAATTATTTTTGTTAGACAGCAGCAACAGCCAATCAGTTTGAGAGAGTTTAACCACTGCTCCACAACCTCCCTTCCAAGTTGCAACACAGGCGTTCTGAAGGTGGGATCTGCAAAATCCATCTTTATTTGTATTAGCCTCTAACTGAAATTTAGCATTTCCTTCAAGCTCAAATGTAGGTCACATACCACCACAAGTAGTAAAAATGCCTGTGACTTTTCCAGCAGCAGAAATCGTGGCTGTTTAAATATCCTATGACAGTTATCTCAAAATATCATTTATACTTATTACTATGTTATAATTATTAGGCTTATCATTAGATTGTTATTTCTTTTTTTTTTTTTTTTTTTGGAGTCTCATTCCGTCACCCAGATGCACACTCACGGCCACCCCAGTGTCAACTTGCTGGGCTCTGGTGATCCTTCCACCTCAGCCATCCAAATAGCTGGAACTACAGGTGCGCATACAATTTTTT
>CAUYQG010056624.1:0-22030 GCA_963574415.1 Tarsius wallacei | reverse complement strand
ATAATTCGAGCACCTGCTTAAGGATTGGCATTCTGCTTGTTACTCTGGTTAACTTCCATTACTTTAGTTTAAAATGTACAGTCATTCTGAAAATGTGGAAATATGTAAGTATTACAGTATCCAATACTGTTCTAAGATCCTTTTAATCCTCCTGAAAGGGTTCACAATTTAATCACCACTCACAAATGCATTGCTTTTTTTTTATTAACTGCCATTGAGCTATTTGTCACAAAAGGTACAAAGAGAAATATCAGATAGTTTTTTTGAGTAGAAACTACAGAGATATAAACACACTTTTCCACAATGTATAAAAAAGTTTCAGGAGCATTTTTTTTTCCTCAGATGTTCCTTATACTTATGATTTTCAACTCTAAACATCAAAAAAGTTATGTTCCTTCTTGCCTCCAAGTACTTAGAAAAAGTTGTGTTAAATGTTAACAACTGTGCATGCCAAATATGATATTAATTATCTTTTTAGCTTTTGAAACGAAAAGCTTGGAATGTTACAGGTTTTGCTGAGATTTAAAGTCGTATATCTGGCCATGGTTGTACAGTGGGCTGTAGACTAACACAGACACACAAGTGTGCACTCACAAACATGTAGAGAAAATGCCCAAGCATTAGTGAATATTCTGGCAAGAAGTAAAGGAGTTACAGTGAAAAAAGGAAATGCATTTTCCCCCTTATCAATCACCCTATATGTACCCAGTTAGAAAACTGTGTACCTTTAATAATGTGCTCCAATGTTCTTCTTTCTCCCTGTTTTTGTTACTCAACATCCAATTCACTGTGTGTTTGAATATTTACTGTGAACAAGGCAGGAATATAGAAGATACAGTCTTTCCTATCTCTTTGCTTACTGTCTCTCCTGTTATTCTGTGAAACATTTGTATTATTTATCTTAATTCTCATAACAACTCATTAACTTTTACTGTATTTTTCTATGGGTTTTTTTGTGTGTTATGGTTTGACTTTTCTTAATTTCATACCTAGCTGGTAGTATTTCATGGGACCAGAGTATAATCCATCAATCTTCAAATGTTCAACTTCCTTTACTAATTGGCTGTATTTCTTTAGGTCCAAGTGTGAATTTAAAACAAAAATTGATTTGAATTTTAAGTATGTGAAGCTATTGTGCAGATATTAGTCTTTTGCCAAAATATTTATTTCAAGAATGTTAAGTAGAGATAGCCTTGATCTTGTTGGCAATTTTATTTATTATGTAATTTTTATAGCAAATAAAGACAATGCTGTGGAGTTAATGTTTTCCATGTTTTCTATGGGTGAGAGAGAAACAAATTAAACATTATGAATGCATTACTATAAATTCTTATCTTTTATTGACTGTAAGGAAGCTATTAAGTAGTCTTAGTTAAATATTAATATATGGACTACATGTAAGTGAAAACATTCTTAAAGGATTTTTTTTTTCCCACCTGATGTTATTTTCTGGTGAAATATAACTTTATTTATTTACAAGTTTCTGAAACAGAAATTTTCAACACTTTTTCTCATTTTCAAAAGAACATTTCCATTATTGGTTTTCTTTAGTGGGTTCCAATTCAAAAAAATTACTTAGATTAATTAGCTATATATAAACAATCTATTTACATAAAAGCAGGCTAAATTAAATTTAATATTTGTATCCAAAAATTCTCATTATTCCCTTATCCATAATCACTTCCAATTTCCTGTCCCAAAATAAATTTTCCACAAATATTTGCTTAATTATAAATAAATCTAAGAAATAAATAGGTATATGAATTTCATGAGGGTTTTTTCTTATGATTACATTAAGCTTTGATCTTGAATGTAGTTCTAATATTCTTATTTTCATACTAGTCTTCATTAGCCGAGATATTTGCTTTAAATCTTTTACAAATTTGAAGGATTTAATAATAATGATATTTGTAAAGCATTTATTATGCCCCAGACATAATTCTAAAATCATTTACTAAGATTGATTCACTTAATCTTCTCAAATATTAATGCCAGCACCATTATTTTCCAGCTATACAAATAGAAGTGTTTTAAGAAAGATATGGATCAATTTAAATTTGCTAAAAAATAACGAATATTAACCGGGCTCGGTGGCTCAGCCTGTAATCCCGCGCCTTGGAAGGCTGAGGTGAGTGAATTGCCTGAGCCCGCGGGTTCGAGACCCTCCCGGGCAACTTGGCGAGACCTCATCCTTACAATAAGTCAAAAAATCAGCCGGGCGTGGTAGCGCATGCCTATAATTACGGCTACTCGGAAGCCTGAGGCGGAAGGATCACCAGAGCCCAGCGGGTGGAGGCTGCGGTGGCCGGGAGCGGCCACTACACTCCAGTCTGGGCGACAGAGTGAGACTCCAACTCAACAAAAATAAAAAGTTAAAAAAATAAAGAATATTGACATTATTTCAAACTGATAGGTTCACTGCAAGTATTACTTTGTCCTTGATCCTTAAAATAGTAGCATCATACATGGTTTTTTGTTTGTTTTGTTTTTTGTTTTAAACTCTTTATCTCACAGTTACTATGGTTTAGAATTCCAGACAAATTTATAAGTTTACAATCATGGTGTCAGCCTGGGCTGAAGACTCTTCTGAGGCCTAACTGGGGAAGAATTTCCTTCCAGGCTCATTCAGGCTACTAGAGGAACTTATTTCCTTGTGGCTGTGTGACTGAGAGACCTGACTTGCTGTTGAATTTTGGCTGGAAAAAAGTTCCCTCCATGTTGCCCTCTTCATGGTTGTCACTTCTCAAAGCCAGCAGAAGAGACTAAGGCCGGAGGATTAGACATGATTTCTTCATGAACTGTTATCTTATACCCTGGCAGGTGAACACCTATGGGGAGATTTCACTTACCAATTTTAAAATCCAATGGGTAACCATTTTGAAATTGAAACAGATTGGCAACCAGAGCATCTTTCTGTTCTCCCTTCCTCAGTGGCCCAACCAGTCAGAGGGTTGCTCTTCAAAATTAAACTAAAATAATAAGATAAAATTACATATATCTCACAATTTTCTTGGACAATTTTAAAACTAATACTTATCTCTTGAGAAGTACAGCACTTAATTAGAATTATCTAAACAATAAGTCAGTGCATTATAAAGAAATTTTAGACTCTAAAGTGATCACAAGCCAACTATGAGAAGGTGAAGCCCCAACCACCTCAACCTCCACCCTACTGTGTGTGTTGCCTGTGTGTTACCCAGAGCCTGTGACACTCAAGCTGAGGCTACGCCTCTCAGTGTCACCTCAGGATATTATTTATGTCACATCATTAAGATGCTCTGGATCTCAGTGAAATTAGTGATATTAGCATACTTATAGTGAAAATTTTTCTATTTGTTTTTAACTTTTTTAAAATTTTTATTGTATGTTAGATTCAGAAAATACACGTGCAGTTTTGTTACATGGGTGTATTGCATGTTTTGGAAGTTTCCACTTCTATTGAATCCATCACTCAAATTCTGAGCATGGCACCCACTGGGTACTTTTTCAACCCTTGCCATCCCTCCCTCCTTTCTTTAGGAGTCCTCAGGGTCTGTTCTCATCTTTATGCCTTTGTGTACCCAGTGTTTAGCTTCCACTTATAAGTGAGGACATGTGGTATTCGGTTTTCTGTTTCTGCGTTAATTTGCTTAGAGCAATGGCCTCCAGCTGCATAAATGTTGCTGCAAAAGACATGATTTTATTATTTTTTTGACTGCTAGTGTATATGGGTCACATTTTCATTATCCAGTCCGCCACTGAGAGGCTCCTATGTTGGTGATGAATAGATAAACATAATTGAGGGCAGGTGTCTTTTTTTTTAAATAGATGTACAACTGAACTCAGCAATCCCACTGCTTTATATATGCTCAGTGGGATTGCTGAGTTCAGTTGTACATCTATTTTGTTTCCTTGGAAAATCTCCAAACTTCTTTCCACAAGGAATGAACTAGCATATATTGCCACTAGTGGTGTATAAGTGTTCCCTTTTCTTCCAAAGTTTTAACCACAAATATCAAGTCTAATGATGGAAGTGTTAGATGCTAAATAACAGGCTTAGAAAAACCTGATGCTCTTTAAGTGCTCTCATTTGTTGCACTTCAAATTCCAGACACCTGATCCTGAGAACCTTCTGGTAGATTTCTGTGTGACACAAGCAATGCAGAATCCTGTAGTTCTATATGTTCTCAGATTTCTCGAGTTTCTAATTTAACTCTGATTAAACAGAATTTTCTTAAAGTGTGGAATTGGACTGAAAGTCTTTAAATAGCAAAGCAAGGCAGATGAATATGTTGTTCCAATAGAGAAAACTGTAAAGTCCTCATGGCATTCTATTGGTAACAAATCAGGTTCCTCAAATGCCAATGGCTGTCACAGTATAATTATAAGGACTGGCTGTAATTTATTTCACCATGGGGATGCTACTATCTCTCTATAGGATCAGACAGAAAGTAATCAGAAAAAGGAGAAAAAAACAGGATATTTTCTCCCCCAATAGGAAGAAACAAGTAATACTCTCTGAAGTGGTTTTCTTTTGTGTGGCTTACTTGTTAAAGTTTAAACTTGTTTTTTATTTTCTGTTTTTATTATAAATTATGAGAAAATGAATATTAATATTGTACTGTCTGAAGCTTGTCACACTATTTCTGGTCAATACATATTTTTAAAGTTTATCATAGCTATAAAAGTAATTTTAAAAACATACTTAAAAAACAAACTACTACTTCTATGTTCCAAAATTTTTAATCAAAATAAAAAACCCAATTTACCCCTTACTGGCAGCTTAATATGATTTCCAAAGTGCAAATCTAACTCAAATTGAGAAAACCAGCTGTGAAAGTATGTTTAGTTGACAGACACTGTGATTTTGGCAATGTAATTTAGTGCTGCTCAGTTTCGTGACCTTTTAAAGACTAAAATAAAAAACATTATTCTCTGTGGTCTGAATTATTTCAGCTACTTCAGGTCTTAGACTTTATTATATAAACACTTCAAAACAAAGAAAGTCATTAGGACTATAAGGTGAAAGAAAATTTTAATAATTATAGTACAGAGTGGCATAACCCATATTGTAATAATTTGCCAAGATGAACAAATGTTCAAGTCATTTCCCTGTATCACTTACTCTTGAGTTACTGCATGTATGTTCAGTTTACTTATATTTGAAAGTATAATTATTAGAGACAATACAAAAGTTGCCCACACAACTTTCTTATAGTGATGAGGTTAATAGCTGGGCTCTTGAGTGAGACTACCCGGGTTCAATTTCTGGCTATGTCACTTGTTAAGTTCTTCACTCTTGGTCAGATAAGGAGTTATGTAATTAATAACTTTGTCTCAGTTTCTTTATCTGCAATATGGAATTGTTATACTCCTAAGTCATAAAATTGTTCAGAGAATTAAATAAAAAAAAATCATTTGTAAAGTTTCTAAAAATATTAACAAACAAAAAGTAAGTACTCAATGTATATTATTGGTTCTTTTATATTTTCATCATTAACTACGTAATGAGGTCCTAAACATGTAGTTTCTGTAGGCACTGAACTATTTCTGCTTGTTTAATTTTAACAATTTCAATAAAGGGTTACTTATTTCCTTAGCCTGATGATGCAGTTAACTTGGAAGTAGATTTTTGATATGCAAGTTTAGAGTGATGCTTGTATATTTGTATCCATGTGGTAAGGACCTCAACATATAGGTAGAAGTAGTAGGAATATAAAATAAAAAAAAAATTAAAAACCTTAGTGATAAGTGTATTTCTTGAAACATTGAGTTCTGTCATCAAATCCATTTTGTGACTTTTCCTGTCAAAAGCACCTAAAGTTTTCCTCTCTCGTGACTCACACTGTTAGTTCAGTGCCAGATAAAAAGTCACAGTTTTGCTTTATCACTAGAAAAAAAAATTGAGATGGAAAAACAACAGTATCTCATGAGATGATTGCCTTTTACAATATGCCAAGAAGATTAAGGCTTGCATGTTTATAAATTAGTATAGATTTTTGGACTGTATGTTTAGAATATGTATGGTGAAAGAGCCAATTTAAAATGATGTAAATTCACATTTGCATAATTTCTTAGACTGAAAGACTTCACTATTGATTAAAAACAAATGTGAACAGAACACCACTTTTTAATTTAAAAATTCCTTTTAAATTGAGTCGATATTTTTTGACAAGTGGGAAATACTATGAAATAAAAGAAATCAATTTTTTTCACTTATATTAAATAAGTGATTATTAAGTGTAATTTTCTTTTGCAATGAAAACTGATATATCTATGTTTTCTATGATAGTATTTTAAGGCTTATCAGTGTATGATTCTATTACTTATTGAAGTTTTGCCTCTGATATGAAAGTCCAATTTTAAGATTTTGCATTACTAAGCATTTACTCCTTATTTTTTAAAAAATAGTACTATATTAAAAAGACTTCTACTTCCAGGAAGATGGAATTGATGTACATTTCTCTATTCCTTCCACTGATTTCAACTGGAAATTAGAAGTAAGACAAATGTAATAAGATACTGAAAGCTAAAGAAAAGAAGGTCCACAGTTGGAAAACATGGGCCCCAAAGAACAACACATTGGTAAGGTCCCTGAGTCTTTTTTTTTTTTTTTTTTTTGCCTTATATAAAAGCTGTCAATATGGAAATACCAATTAACACATAAAAACAAAGCTTCAAGAAACTCTTATTCTCTCCGTCCCAAGGACCAGGAATAAGGTACCCCACCAAACCAGAAAACTTTCCAATAATCATTCATTTCCAGTCAAACATCACAGATAAAACTTCAATGAAAGGGCTCAACAAGAATGGAGAAGACACGAGTGAAGAGAAGCCCTTCATCCCCATTCTTACTACTCAAGGATGAGTAGACATCATAGAGACTCTGATTCTTGGGGCATGTGAAGAGCTTCCTTGTGATGTCAAAGAAGGCTAAGATGGGAGATAAGAGTTTTCATCCTCCGGAATTATGATGACACACTTGGTGTCATTGGAGACCAGGTGAGCACACGACACTTCCATCCCCATTCGTGACAACAAATGTTCCTCCTATTCCCAAATGGGGTGGCATCAGAAAAGATGGTGGAGCTTCAGAGTCTTCAACACTATTCCATGGTAAAGAGGCCACATCCTTCTGCTGTGTCATTGAGGCCACATAGAAGTGGGTAAAAGGAGCCCTCCTCTCCCACAGCCAGAATAATGTCAGAGGAAGTCTAGCAGGACAAATCTGAATTCTGAACCCCACCCAGCAGTAATAAGAAACTCCTCTAAGTCAAGGGAGGGCAAATAGAAGCCAGTGGAGAACTTGCATCCATAGAGGCCTAACAGAGAACCTGGACTTCCACCTTCACCTAGAAGTAGAGCAACAGCAACCCTCTTCTACAAATAGAGTGGTGTTAGAGACTTAAATATCATCTATAACCTCATAATATAATTCATAAAGAAGTTCGGGTAAAAATACAAAATCACTCATCATATCAAGATAAAATCTCATATCTAATGAGAAAGTCAAATGACAGCTCCCAACACTGAGATGATGCAGATATTAGAATTATCTGGCAATGATTTTTAAAAAGTCATCATAAAAATGCTTCAGTAAACAATTAAAAATGTGCTTGTCACCAATGAAAAGTCACCTTAAAGAAACAGAGAGTATCAGGCCAGCTATCTACCTATCTATCTATCTATCTATCTATCTATCTATCTATCTATCTAATGTGAAATGTCCATAAAACCTGTATGCCTGTATAGCCTATAATAACTTGTAAAAGCTTGTGTGACATATGTAACTAAATCTTCCATTTTAGTTGCATGCCTGCTGCCCAAATACAGCCCCTCCCTTTTGTAACAAGAACTGCTCTTAGCCCCTGAGCTGTAACTTTCCTTGTTTCTTGGAAATCCCCTACCCCCTACATCCTGTTAAGCAAACAGCAGCTGGTCTATGACCAAACTAAGCAAGCAGGTAGCTGCAAATTGTTCCATCCCTGACTCTGACCACTCCCTGAAATATAAACTGTAATTGCGAAAGCTGTGGTTTTTGCCTATAAAAGCCCCCTGTTTGCTTTGCTCAGGGTCAAGAGATTTTTAGTGGCATTAGTCCACTTTCGGCTGCCAGCTATTAAAGGACTCAAATCTGACTCTCTGCGTGTTGGTGATTATTTTCTCATACTCTAGTCATAACACTTGGAGGCCCCAGTGAGATCTAATTGCCAAACTTGGGAGGTGACCTTGCTTTGGCTCTCCCCAGCTCATCAAGTTTGGAGTGAGTTGGAATGACTGCTGACTTCCCTTCACTGAATCTGAGTCTGCCTGCACTCTCTGAAGAGGTAAGAGTCTGTTTATCCTGTTTCTTCTGTTTATGGTCATAAATCTGTTAGGGAGGTCGGAGCCTGATGAGGCCATTCCTTAGGCTCTGTTTGTTGACGCAAGACATTGGTAGAACAGAGTCTTGGTTTAATATTTCTTGGTTTCTGTGTGCTTATGCAGTTTTTGGACCCCTGTCATTCTTGGTCTCTTTCCTTTCTCTGCCTAATTGCTGTTCTCTTTGCTACAGGGCTTGCCTCTGCTACACCTTTGGATTGGTCATCAACAACCAGATTTTTGTTGGCTATTGCATATCTCCCCATAATAACAAGTTTGTAGTCATTAGGTGTCTCCTGTGATCTACTGGTTTTGACAATATGGGGCAGAAGGCTTCTAAGTCTTCTAGTCCCTTGGACTGTATGTTAAGGAACTTCTTTGCTGGTTTTGCAGAGGACTATGGTGCCCATCTCTCAAAAGGCGGACTCCGAACCCTCTGTGAGGCTGATTGGCCTGTGTTTGATGTTGGCTGGCCCTCCACAGGGTCTCTGGATATACATGTCACCCGAGCTGTCTGGAGGATTGTTGCCAGTAAGACGGGGCCCCTATACCCAGATCAGTTTCCCTATATTGACCAATGGCTAATTCAGGTCAAAAATCCCCCTCCTTGGCTCAAGACATGTACCTTGAGAGAGAGGGCAGGGCTGAGGACCCCTAGTCAGATCCTGGTAACTAAGTCCCTTGGTGGGCCAGGCAATGACAATTCTCCACAGCCGAAAACCCTTAACTCTAAGAAGGTGACTCCAACACCTCTCTTCCCGATTGCCTCAGCTCCCACTCCAACAGGGTTATACCCTGTTCTCCCTCCATCTATGGAGGACCCTCTTGAGGTGCTGGTCGCTCTCACCTGTAGCCCATTGCCATATTGTTCTCAGTCTTTTCCTACCATCACCTCCTCCTCCCCAGCTGTCATCCCTTCCACTTTCCCTTTACCTGGGTCCTCACCTTTAGCTACCTGACTCCAATGTCTGATAGATTCGGCACTGCTTCTATCCCTCTGGGAAGGTCCCCCTCCACTGGGGTTGGACTGACCTGAGCAGTCTTTCTTTCTCCACCTCAGATTTGTACAATTGGAAACATCAAAATCTGATGTTCTTGGACAAGTCACAGACTCTAATCTCCTTAATGGAGTCAGTTATACAGACTCATTGCCCCACCTGGGATGATTGTTGACAGCTTCTCCTGACACTTTTTACCTCCAAGGTGCGAGAACGTATCAGGACTGAATCTAAAAAATCTGTCCTGGCTTCCATTGCTGGTACGGAGGAGGAAAATCAAGAAATGCTGAAAGAAGTTTTCTCCACTTCCCATCCAGACTGGGACCCTAACACTTTGGCAGGGTCCAGGGCCTTGGATACTTATCACTGAACTCTAGTAGCTGGCTTGAGGGGAGCAGCCCAAAAACCTATCAATCTTTCTAAGAGTACTGAGATCATTCAGGGCCCCGAGGAGTCACCAGGGATGTTTCTCGAACACCTCCAGGAGGTGCTCTGTACCTATACTCCCTTTGACTCCTCGGCACCTGAGAATGCTCAGGGTGTTAATTTGACTTTTGTGGCATAGGCAGCTCCAGACATCCGGAAAAAGTTGCAAAAGCTTGAGGGCTTTGCAGGAATGAATGTTTCTCAGCTGCTTGAGGTAGGCCAAAAGATTTTTAATACCATGATGCTTAAAAACAAAAGCAGGCAGATCAGAAATTGGACAGAGCAACAAAGTGACAGACAAAGTTACTAGTTGCTGCAATCCAGGCCTCCTAGCCTGGTTCAAAGCCAGCACATAAGCCAAAGGAGGAAACCAAAAAGGGACAAAAGAAAACTGGACACATCCAGCTAGCCAAGAATCAATGTGCATATTAGAAGGAACTAGGTCACTGGGTAAAGGACTGCCTTCATCACCCAAAGACAGAGAAGCTTGTCAGTTCTGGTCCTGCCTTCCACTGGGGGAGGGGGGTCTGAAAAGAAATCAGACTGAGGAGGCCAGGGGTCTTTCTCCTTAGGCTCCCAAGAGCCCATAGTAAGCACCACTATTGGGGGCCACCCTGTCCAACTCTTGGTGGATACCAGGGCAGAAGTGTCAGTCCCAAAATCACTATTAGGGCCTGTGTCTGATAAACAGATTGTTGTTCAAGGATCGAAGGATGTGGTCACAAACTGCAAGTTCACCTCTGACTGAACAGTTGATTTAGGTCATAAACGAGTTACCCATTTGTTTCTAATAGCTCCTGACTGCCCATACCCTCTTATGAGCCATGATTTGCTCTGAAGGCTAAGGGAAACTATTGTGTTTTCACCTGATGAGGCTAAACTGTGTGTTCCTACTGATACTGCCTATCAAATGTTATTGGCTGTTCTGCTTTCTGAAGAATACCTCCTAGCTTCTTCAGATTATATAATTGAAAATGTTCCATCAAGCGTACTCCTCCAGTTACAATAGGAGTTTCCTTCAGTCTGGGAGGGAACCAACCCAGCAGTATTGGCAAAGCATCACCCTCTGGTTATGATAAGTCTGTTGGTGTCAGCCACCCCTGTTCATGTTCATCAATACCCTATGAGTTTGCAGGCTCAGAAAGGAATTGCTCCCCGTATTAAAAGACTTTTAGCTGCTGACATTCTAATGTCTTGTCAATCTGTTTGGAATACTCTGTTCTTGCCAGTTAAAAAGCCAGGAACATCTGATTACCAGCCTGTTCAGGATTTAAGAGAGGTCAATAAGTGGATTGAAACAATCCATCCTACTGTCCCCAACCCGTACACTTTGCTTAGCTTGCTTCCTCCTCAACACCAGGTGTATACTGTGTTAGACTGAAAGGATGCCTTCTTTTACATTCCTTTGTCCCCTGTCAGTCAACCCATTTTTGCTTTTGAATGGACAGATCCTGACTCGGGAAATACTAGTCAACTAATTTGGACTCAGTTGCCACGGGGATTCAAAAATTCCCTGACCCTTTTCAGGGAAGATTTACAACAAGGATTTGTCAGGGTTTTGCGCCTTGCACCCTGAATGTACTCTACTCCAATATGTAGATGACCTTCTGCTCGCACCTGCAGACTCAGATACTTGTTTAAAAGGCACTAAGTCTCTCTTACAGCTTCCTCAAGACCTGGGCTATCGTGCCCCAGTTAAAAAGGCACAGTTCTTCCTAACTGAAGTTTCCTACCTGGGATAACAACTAAAAAGGGTAAGTTAACCCTGACATTGGTCTGGAAAAAAATCATCTCTCAGATTCCCATACCAATGACAAAGAAACAGGTATGAGAATTTCTGGGGGTGGTGGGGTATTGCTAACTATGGATTCTGGGATTTGCTGAAATTGCCAAGTACCTGTATACAGTTACTGCAAGGAACCAGCTCCTAGAATGGACTGCTACCGAGGGACCTGTGTTCCAACAGTTAAAGATGGCTCTTACCCAAGCCCTGGCTTTAGCCCTCCTATATGTCACTAAGCCTTTCCACTTGTTTACTCATGAACAAAGGGGAATTGCAAAAAGGGTCCTCACTCAAACCTTTGGACCCTGAAGAAAACCGGTAGCTCACTTGTTAAAAAGACTGGATCCAGTGGTATCCAGGCCATTACAGCCATGGCCATACTAGTTAAAGAAGCAGATAAATTGACTTTTGGCCAAAGCCTGGCTTTGACTGTTCCCCATGCTGAAGAGACTCTACTACAGGGAGCCTCCGGCCACTGGATGTCAAATACCCGCATCACCCAATATCAAAGCCTCCTACTTGACCAACCCAGACTAACTTTCTCTCCTAATCAATGCCTCAATCTGGCTACCCTGTTCCCCGAGGATAATCCAGAAATACCAGTGCATGACTGTGAAGACATGATGGACATCTCTCAGGCCGGCCACCCCAATCTTTGGGACACCCCCTTAAGCCAAGCTGATGCTGTCCTATTCATGGATGTCAGCAGTCTGGTAATAGGAGGAGACCACAAGGCTGGTGCTGTAATAACCATGGCTCATGATGTAACCCGGTCACAGTCTCTGCCCAACAGCACGTCGGCTCAAAAGGCTGAGTTAATGACTCTAACTCAGGTCCTACGATGGGGAGGAAGAAGATGGATAAACATCTTCACTGATAGCTGATACGCTTTTGCTACTCTCCATGTCCATACTATGATTACAAAGAATGAGGACTTCTGACTGTAGCAGGTAAGACTATAAAAAACAAGGAGAAAATCTTAGCCCTTTTGTAGGCTATATGGCTTCCCAAGTAAGTACCTGTCATTCATTGCAGGGGACACCAAAAGTTGGACACTCCAGAAGCGAGTGGAAATCGCCTAGTAGACCAAGCAGCTTGAGCAGCAGCACAGCAGGACTTCCAATTGAGCCCCCAACTATCCTGCTAAGAGTTTTCCAGTCCCTTCTCTTCCACAACCCACCTACACTCAAGAAGAAGGGAGACAAGCAGAAAGAGTGGGGGCTTGCAAAGATCCCACCAGATGGTGGGTCAAGGATTCCAAGATCATCCTGCCTGAAGTTCTCGGATATACTCTGGTAAAACAATTACATTTTACCACCCACTTGGGAGGGACCAAAATGACTGAACTGTTAAATCATTTTTACCATATCAATGACTTAAAATACATGGCCACCAAGACAGCTGCCATGTGCCCAGTTTGTACCCAAGTTAATGCTAAACAGGGTCCAAAACCAACTATCGGTATCAGGGTCTGAGTATTTAGCCCTGGAGAAAAATGGGAGGTGGCCTTTACTGAAATAAAGCCTCCCCACACAGGGTGCAACTATCTACTAGTGTTTATAGATACTTTTTCTGGATGGGTGGAGGCCTTTGCTCAAAAACAAAACTGCATGTACGGTTACAAGGTTTTTGTTAAACAAAATTATTCCCAGGTTTTGGCTCCCCCTCTCTATTGGCTCTGATAATTGCCCTGCCTTTACCTCATAAAGCAGTCAGTAAAGCACTAAACATCGACTAAAAATTATATTGTGCTTACCGACCACAAAGCTCTACACAGGTAAAGCCAGACTTTAAAATCTACTTTAACCAAATTAATAATAGAGATCGGTAAAAAATGGATAAATCTTTTGCCTCTGGCCCTCCTCTGGGCTTAATACACCCCCTATAAGACTTGGTTTACTCCATATAAAATCATGTTTAAAAGACTCCCTTCTTTGTTACCCCGGTTACGGGATTCTATTCTTTAAAAAATTAGTAATCAATCTCTGTTAAAGTATCTTCAGTCCCTCCAACAGGTCCAGGCTACTGTTCACTCCAATGTCCGTGCTGTTTTGCCAACTCCGTCATCCACACCATGTCATCCATTCCAGCCTGGGAACCTAGTCTACGTTAAAAGTTTCCAGAAAGAAGGACTGACCCCCGCCTGGAAGGGACCCTACATTGTCATCCTCACCACCGCAATGGTGCTCAAGGTTGACAGAATGCCGACCTGGATTCTTCACTTGCAAGTCAAGAAAGCTGGATTTGAATACCTTGATGGTATTACTCTACCCTCAGACATCTGGACTGCACAGAGGGACCCTAAAAACCCTCTCAAAATCACCTTCTGAGCTCAGCGTACTGCTCCGACCAAGGATGGGCAACCACACCTGGAATTGGCCACCACAAGCTAAGACTTTCTCGTTCCTTTTCTGGAATTGTCTCATAATCTGTTCCCTTACCACTACTAGCAAGGGGTCCTGAGATGCTGTATATTCTTTTTCAATAACATCCATTAATGGGGGAAAAGTTTTAAAAACTATAAATTAGACCTACAAAAGGCCTCCTCCTACTTTCTCAGTATCTACCTGTGAAATTTGGGGTTTCAGAAATGTTATTCCTTCATTCCCAGCTGTTAAAATATGTCCGGGAAATTCAACTGTATACCTTTGTCCTGTTAACTCCACAAAACACAGCTGTAATCAAGCTAATAAATACTTGTGTCCAGAATGGAAATGGGTCACCATTGCCACCTATAAAGGGGGACCCAATGACACCTCTAAACTTATTTTCTGGATAACCCCCAAGGTAAAACGGGGACAGAACCAGATGTCATACCTAAAAATTGTCAATCCCCTTGACCCTTCTTGGACAACAAGGTCTATCTGGGACATCAGAGTTTATGTATCTAATTACGATAATGAGGGATTATTTACCATACAGCAGCAAACACTAGCCTATCCAACTGGGTCCAATCCAATTAGACCATTGACTGGAATAATCGACCTCCTATTCGGTTTTCACCAAATATCACTACAGTCTCAGCTTCTGCTAACCAGAATGCCAACCCACCTCTGCCTTCACAGACCCTGGGAACACTTCCTGAAACCCCCCTCCAAAAAACTCCAACCTCCTAGCCTTTATCCTATACTAACTCACATACACCATTTATTCAACATCACCAGGCCAGAATTAGCTGTGAATTGCTGGCTTTGCCTAAAAGCAAGACCCCCTTACTATGTAGGTTTGAGAGTCGAGGCTCCCATTAACCATACTCCTGAATCTACATGCTCTCCAAAACCGATTCATGTCACTATGAAAAACATAACCAAAAATGCCTCATGTCTAGTAACTTCAAAGTTTAACCTAACAGCTTCCCCATTTGCCAATGTCTGTAATTTGTCCCTTACTGTAAATGTAACTGAATTTGCAGCCTATGTGGCCCTGGCAAAAACAGGGTTTGTTTGTCCTATGGGCCTCACAACTTGTATAACTGCTAAAATGTTAAACAATAAGACTATGACATGTGTCACTGTCCATGTGCTACCCCAGCTATATGCTTACAGTGGTCCTGAAGAAACCTGTTACTTAATCCCCCTAGTCTCTCCACAACTCGTCAAAAGACATGCTGCCCCTTTGCTCATGCCAAGCCTAACCGCATTAGGTATAGCTGGAATAGCAGCCATTAGCACCACTGCTCTGGTCCATGGAAAATTAAGAATATCCAATTTTGCAAAAGATATCAACTCAGACTTAAACTACATACAATCTGCCATAGACCAACTCCATGACCAGGGAGACTCTCTGGCAGAAGTTGTTCTCCAAAATCGTAGAGGCCTAGATCTACTTTCCTTATCTCAAGGGGGACATTGTGCTGCTCTCAGAAAATCATGTTGTTTCTATGCCAATAAGTCAGGTGTTACCAAGGATACCCTCTGTAACATCAAGGGAAACATAGACCAGCAACAAAAAGAGCTGGACAATAACAAATCTTGGTTCCACTCCCTGTTCAATTAAAGCCCATGCCTCATAGCTCTCATCACTAGTTTAGAAGGCCTACTTGTCCTTCTCCTCCTCGGTTTACTTGTGGGACCCTGTATACTCAATTGGTTTGTCCGTTTTGTCAAACAGCACATCAAAGCTGTAAAACTCATATATGTTAAAACCCACTATAACCCTTTGTCTACAACTGACGAGTCAATGCTTTAACTCATGCACAAGTAAAAGGAGGGAATGAAATGACTATAAAACGTATATGTCTGTATGACCTATAATAACCTGTAAAGGCTTGTGTGACATAAGTAACTAAATCTTCCATTTTAGTTTCATGCCTGTTGCCCAGATGTAGCCCCTCCCATGTGTAACCAGAACTGCTCTTAGCCCCTGAACTGTAACTTCCCCTGTTTCGTGGAAATCCCCTACCCGCTACAACCTGTTAAGCACAAACAGCAGCTGGCCAACAGTCAAACTAAGCAAGCAGTTAGCTGCAAATTGTTCCACCCCTGACTCTGACCCCTCCTTGAAATGTAAACCGTAATTGTGAAAGCTGTGGTTTTTGCCTATAAAAGCCCCTAGATTGCTTTGCTCAGGAGTGAGAGATTTTTAGTGGTGTTAGCCCACTCTCAGCTGCTGGCTATTAAAGGACTCAAATCTGACTCTCTGCATGTTGGTGATTATTCTCTTGCACTCTGGTCATAACAAATGAATAAATCAGACAAAAAATTTAGAACTAAAAAGCATAATTACAGAAAGAGGGGAAAAAGAAGCCACAAAACTTCACTGGATAAGTGCAACAAAAATACAGAGGACAAAATGAAAAAGAATAAATGTGAAGATATTAGTCTAAACAACAGAGAAAAACCAGAAAAATGAGCAGAAACTCAGTGGCACCATGCTAAAACTATAGATATATATAGATGTACTAACTTTTGTGTCAACATAGTTCAAAAGAGAGGAGAATGAGGGTGAAATGGAAAAAAAATTAAGATAATGAATAAAATTTGCTAGAGAAGCATAAAATCACAGATCCAAGAAGCCCAAGGAATCCTGTGCCATAGAATACTCCTCAACCAAAAAGGAGCGAAACACTGATTGTCATAAAAATGAGGCCAGATCTCAAGGCTATTATGTTGGGCAAAAAGTCAGTCTCAAAAGATCGAGCAATATGATTCCATTTATATAACGTTCTCAATATGGCAAAATTGTAGAGTTAGAAAATAGTGGTTGCTCAGATAAGGAGGGTGAGGAGGAATGGAGTGGGTGTGACTGTAAAGGGGAAGGAGGGAAAACTTCAGTCAAGGAAATAGTTTCATGTCTTAACTGCGATGATGATAATGTAAGTCTACACATGTGATACAATGACATAAATCTCTCTCTCACACACACACACCTTTGAGAGTTAACTATTAAGAATCATAGTAGATCATACATTCGCTGGTCTTCTGAGTTTCATGTAATTTCTTTTTTGAAACTGTAGACTTAAATATTTTATAACACACTTTAAGCATGCTTCTCTATTTCATCATGAGAAACTTACTTTGAAAATAGGTAAAAGCAGATTAATGACCCTAGTGAACTGATGACAAGAATATACAACATTTTTAAAAATGAGATTTGAAAGTGTGCTCTATCCAAAAACCCTAAGGAATAGAGTCCACTTCAGCTTTAGTTCATTATAGAAAACATCTTTAGTGAATAATATTAATAATATTGAACAATGAAATAGATTCTGCCAATCATTTGTTTTCTCATCAGTTCATAAATATACAATGTTAAAAATAAAAGTAAAAGCCCCAACCTCTAATTCGTTTATTAATTTCATCATTGTGTCACTCTGAGGGCAGAGAGGTAAGTGAAACATAGATTATTTTCCTCTTGAATGTCTCACACATATAGAGTAGAAGAGAAAATCAGAGCACCTCAAATTACCTGGATGTAGGATAAAGGGTAAAAAACGTTGCCTTTAAAATATTAAGTAAAAAATTATCCCTTTTAGGATCACTCATTTTCTTTGTCTTCTATGAAATTATTCATGCCTTTTATTTTATTTTATTATAGCAAGAACATTTTACATAAGATTTACCCCCTTAACAGAAATTTAAGTGTGCAATACAGTACTGATTTTCATGGACACAATGTTATGCAGAGGATGTCTAGAGTTTATTCATCTGGAAAAACTGAAATTTTATATCTGTTCATTAGCAACTACCCATTTTCCCCTCCTCACAGCCCCTGACAACCACCAGGGTTGTCTAAAATTTCACCTAATTGTATTGTACCCTCTGGTCTGTCCATATTCCCTCCTTCCCAGAGCAATGAGTTTTATCTCCTTAGCTACTCATAAGTATTTATCTTCATTTTTAAGAATTATATGCTTATATAACTACTTGATTTTTCAATATTTAGCTTTAACTATAAAATTAACACAAGGATATGAAAAGGTCCCTTTGTTTTCTATCACGGTTATGAATAAAGTCATCTTTAACATTTTCTCAAATTTCTGACATATTATGTTGCCCTTTATCACAATTAAACTCTATTTATAGGTGATTTATGTAGACCATTTTTTGCTATT
The DNA here is from genome assembly GCA_963574415.1 of Tarsius wallacei. NCBI lineage: Eukaryota > Metazoa > Chordata > Mammalia > Primates > Tarsiidae > Tarsius > Tarsius wallacei. The sequence continues at coordinate 3,930 of CAUYQG010056624.1, read as the reverse complement.
GGAAATAAAAGATACTTGTTTTTCATTTTTTTGTAAAATCTTACTGGATACTGTACAAACCCTGTTTACATTTCTCAGTATGCTCAAGTACATAAGATATTCAATCAATTATATATTTTGGTTGGGTGAGTCATTTTACTCTATCCTTTAGTTCTGGAAATTTTTTTGGAAATTTTTATAGTTTCTTGCTCTCAGATTCTTTGTTTTTACTTTGTGCAACTAAGTGGTTTTGTTCAGGTGTGTCTTCTGGGATACATATTTAATTTTATTTCCTTTAACTTCTGTGTTCTGATTGTGTTATTTTATAAGACATTTCTTTGACTCCTAAATGTTATAGTTTTGCATTGTTTTATTTTGGTCTTAAAAAAAAAACACTTATTTTTTAGAGGAGGTTTAGGTTCACAGTAATTTGGAGGAAGGTACAGAGTTTCCCTAAATACAGTCCTTGTCCTTATACATGCAGGACCTCTCTATTATCAACATCTGCTACCTGTGCTATATTTGTTAAAATCGATGAACCCACATCAGCGTATCATTATCGCCCAAACTCCATGGACCATGTTAGTGCTCACTCTTGTACATGCTAAGGGTTTGGATAGATGTATAATGGCATGTAGCCACCATTACAGTATCATACAGAGATTTTTCACCGCCTTAAAAATCCTAAGTGCTATGTCTATTCATCCCACTCCCCAACTTCACTGTGGTAACCACTAATCCTTTTACCATCTCCATAGGTTTACCTTATCCAGAATGTCAGACAGGTGGAATCATGCAGTATTTAGCCTTTTCAGATTGGCTTCTTTTGCTTAGTGATATGCTTTTGAGGTTTTCCATATCTTTTCACAGCTTGGAGGCTCATTTCTTTTTAGCACTGAATAAAATTCTATTGTATCGTGTACCACAGTTTATTCATTCATCCACTGAAGGACATCTTGTTTGCTTCCAAGTTTTGGCAATTATGAACAAAAGCTGCTATGAATATCTATGTGCAGGTTCTTGTGTGGATGTGTTTTTAACTCCTTTGAGTAAATACTAAAGAGCACGATTGCTGGATCATATGGTAAGAGTATGTTTAGTTTTGTAAGAAACCACCAAACTGTCTTCCAAAGTGGCTGTACCATTTTGCATTCCCACCTGCAATGAATTAGAGTTCTTATTGCTTCATATCTTTTCCTGTCTTTAATATTACTAATGTTCCATATTTTGGCTATTGTAATAGGTATATATTGGTATCTTATTTTTGCTTTAATTTGCATTTGTATGGTGGCATATGATGTAGAGGAACATCTTTTAATATGATTTACTATAATATTTAAAAATATTTTGATACTCCAGAACAATTTTGTCCTCAGAACTATTTGCTTTTATAACACTCAGTATTGTCTCATCTGAGGCATTTTTCTTTTTAAGAATATTAATGATAGTTATACATTATTTTTTCTCCCTGCAAAAATCTGGCTTTCTTCTAAGAACAGTTTTTCTATAGCTTTCCTGACAGACACTTTCCTCAATTATCTGATGATCTGTGACTTTCTGCTTATGTTTCAGCATTCGTCACTAAGAATCTCATTGGAAATTATAAGTAGGTTGATTGTCAGTGCAGTTCACTGAGGATGAACTGGTTGGACAGTTTAACTGGTACATCCTCATTATCAAATGCACTAGAGTCTTCTCTTGCCAGGAACTAAAGTTCTGTCTGCCAGGACCTAGAGTCAAGTATGGAAAGAATGTTGATGGTCTTATCACTTAGTATGTATATCCTTATGAAGTCTTCTTATTTTCATGCATTCTTCCTGCTGTCTGCTAAACTCAGGTGTTCCTCAATTCTACAATTTCATATGTAAAGCCTTCTAGTGCTCTCCTCGTCTAAAGTTGCACTGAATGAGAAAGGAGATCTAAAACTTGATAATAAATAAAATATTTTACAAATTTTTCCAACTTTGCAGTTCCAATTCACACTCTCTGGCAGAACTATCTGAAAATATGAGAGGTCTTCAAAAAGTTTATGGAAAATGTATATTGTGAAAAATCTATGCATGGATTTTAACAATTTTTGCATCAAAATAAACTTGTACTAACTTGTTTTAATATCTCTGAACAGAAACTAGTTTGAGACACCAAGAAGGATACAATATCAGTTTGAAAGAATTCCTGTCAGAGAAACATGAATTCTGCTAAAATTGAAGCAAAGACATACTTTTGGTGAAGTTTCATTGGAAAAGTAGTTAAATAATTAATGTTTTACAGAAAAAGTAAATTGGGAACATTTTCTCAAAGAAATCTACAGTTTGCAAATGAATATCTTGTTTTTAAAAGGGATGTGACAAGGTTGAATATGAAGTCAGCAGTGGCAAACCATCTGCATCAATTTGTGAGAAAAAAAAATTATCTTGTCATCCTCTAATTTAAGAAGATGAATGATTAGCAGCAGAAGGAGTAGCCAACACCATAGACATCTCAACTGGTTCAGCTTACATTATTTTGATTGAAACATTAAAATTGAGCAAACTTTCCACTCAATGGGTGCTCAGATCAGCTACATAGAAAAGCAGAGATTTAAATGGAAATTTAAACTGATGAGAAAAAGATTCTGAAGCATTTCTTCAACTAACTGTAACAGGAGATAAGACATGGCTTTACCATTACAATCCCGAAGACTAAGCAAAATCACAGTAATTACTAATAAGAGATAGACATGGCCCAGTCAAAGCAAAAAGAGACTGGTCTAAAGCAAAGGAAAGGCAACACTCTGTTGGGATTCTCAAGGCATTTTACCTATTGACTTTCTAGAGGACCAAAGAAAAATAACATCTGCTTGTTATGAGAGTATTTTGAGAAAGGTGGCCAATGTTTTAGCAGAAAAATGCTGAGGAAAGCTTCCCTAGAAAGTCCTTCTCCTCTGTGACAATGGTCCTTCCTGCTCATTTTGCTCATCAATAAGAGCAATTTTATGAGAGTTTTGATTGGAAATCGTTAGGCATCCACATAACAGTTTTATTTAGCTCCTTCTTTTTTGTTGTTGTTTCCTAATCTTAAAAAGGTCACCCATTTTTCCTCAGTTAATAATGTAAAAAAGACTACAGTGACATGGTTAAATTCCCAGGACCCTCAGTTCTTCAGGTGTACTAAATGGTAGATACCACTAAATGGTAGATACCTTACAAAAGTGACTTGAATTTGATGGAGCTTATTGAAAAATAAAGTTTGTTTCCTTTACTTTTATTTTTTTCATTCTATTTCTTTATGAACTTTGGAAGTCTCTCGTATCTACAATTTTGCAGGGAATTCATTGGGTAAATATTATTTTTCTCTCAGTCTTCAATTGTACTGGCTATGGATTTTGAATGAATTGCAATTCACTATTTAACATTTCAATTTCTAAAACTTTGCTATGGTCTGTTCTGCTACTATCTTTGTAGCTTTCCAGTTGTGTCTCCAGTTTGCTTCACTTTACTGAAGTTTGGAAAAAAATGAAGTAAATATATGCATCCAACCTGTGACTTTATGTCTATAATCTAATGTAACCTTCATAATAAACAGTTGAAATGGGTATCCTTGTATGTGAGTGCCTTCAAAAGAAAAATTATTGAACTGAATTTGAAAATAACTATTAAAAAATTTAACTAAGCCAGATGCAGTGGCTCAGCCTGTAATTCCAGCACTTTGGGAGGCTGAGGTGAGAGTACTACCTGAGTCTGGGGGTTCGTGACCAGCCTGAGCAACTTGGTGAGACCTCATCTCTACAATAAATCACAAAAACTAGCCAGGTGTGGTGGTGTGCGTCCATAGTTCCAGCTACTTGGAAGGCAGAGGCGGAAGGATCACATAAGCCCAGCAGGTTGAGGCTGTGGTGGCCATGAGTGTGCCACTGCACTCCACTCTGGGAGACAAGAGTGAGACTCTAACTCAAAAAAAGTTTTTAAATTA
>CAUYQG010056622.1:0-13873 GCA_963574415.1 Tarsius wallacei | reverse complement strand
TCCAAGTAGCTGGAACTACAGGCGCGCGCCACCAAGCCCGGCTAATTTTTTGATTTATTGTAGAGATGAGGTCTCGCTTGCCCAGGCGGGTTTCGAACCCGCGGGCTCAGGCAATCCACTCACCTCAGCCTCCCAAAGGCGCGGGATTACAGGCTGAGCCACCGAGCCCGGCTTAAAAAAGTATTTTTAATGTTTGAAAAAAAAAATAGTTTTAGGGAAGAGAGAGATTGGTTCTTTCCTAATTGTTATTGTTATGGCACCAGATTCATTTTCATTATAAAACCAGTGACTGTGTCAGGGCTCACTAAAATGGGCACAATTTTAAATTCAGTAGGTTCAATTATATATGCTTAAAAGGCATATTTTAAATTTTTTCTTAGCTTGTTGGTTGCACAGTTCACTGTGTTGAGGCAGACATCTGTTGGTATGCACAAAAATAAAATATTGTTGTCTTGTTTTTGTACTTTTCATACCCAGAGAATCAAGTTGTAGCTTTTGCCTGAGGGAGAACCTCAAGAAAATGAACTAGTGTGACGTGTTTTTCTGCCAAGCAGAAAAGAACATGGAAGTAAAGATATCCACGTAAATTAGGACAGACATCTGGTCAGTCTGCCCACTCATCCCGCCAGGGGAGCAACCAAGCAAAGTTAAGATAGCCTATTTGTTTCACTTTGTTTCCCTCTGGATTTTCGGGGTTGATGCAGAAAAAAAGGAGTCAGGAAGGAAAAACTAGAGATGAATCAACTCAGAGATAGTTTTTTAACAGGGGAAAAGAATCACTGTGGTAAATCTCAGGAGATGAAAACGAAGTTTCAAAGAATACTTGAGGAGGCCTTTTGTTTTGTTTTGCTGTCCAAGTGGGAAAAGAGTAAAAAAGGAATTTTTTGAAAAGGTGTAAAAACGTGAATAATGAAGAAAAATAATCATCTATATAGGAGTATATATGGCATTAGTAAAAATTATCTGAACAGTTAAAAAAAAAAAGATTTCCTTCCTCATTAGTGTCTAGAAAAGAAACTGTAGCATTGGCTCCTTTGGTTCCTGAAACAACAGTAAAATATCAAGTCCTGCTTCTTTCTGTCTCACAAAACACATTGTTCTGAACTACCTAGTTGAAAATCTGAATTAGGATGACTCCTTGAACTTGAGTTTGAAGGTAGGTCATCTAAATTTTAAATATTTACAGCAAAATATCTAAAGGGAGTTGAGAGTCGGTATTTTAGAGTAAGTGAGTCATTAAAAATTCCTCCTCTTTCTTCCATCCTCTTCACTTGGGTAACATCCTCAGCCTCTTTTTATTTAGGTTTATACTTCATGTATTTTGAGAAGTCACATTCTGAATCCTACTCCAATAAGATTCCAATAAGAAATATCGATTTTAAAAGGAGTCAATTATATCTTTACAAAATATTGTATACGCTTCTCTATTTCTGTCCTTTTTGTCCATAGTAATATACTCTGAAAACTCCTCAATGTTATTAGATTCCTTTTTTAAAAAGTATTACAGATACTCATTAGTCTGTGTAATTGCCAAGAACTGATTCTCCTCTCCAAACTATGTGTTTCTTAAGGACACATACTTGCACATAATGGCATCTCAGCATCCAACATACTGCCTGACACATAATAGGTGCTCAACAAATATTTGTTGAACAGAAAAACACTGAAATAGAAACCATGTGTCTAACAATGTTAGTCTCAGTGTACTGGAATTCAAAGCATCATCATAATCTACAGCTATACATCCAAAACTGGAATTACTAGAAAGACAGCTACAGACATTTGTCTAAAATGCTATCCTTTCTCTATTGAATTATTTTTGCATTTTTTTTCAAGAATTGCTTGATTTCTGGACTTTCTAAATTATCTCACTGATCTCCATGGCTACCCTTTCTATAAATATCACTCTCAATTATATGGTTTTACTGTAAGTCTCAAAATCAGGTACAGTGTAGCTTCTTTATTCTTCATTTTCAAATAATTTTGTCTCTTTTGGTTCCTTTGTCTTTTCATATAAATGTTAGAATCAGCTTGTCTATAGCTAGAAAAAAATTCTGCTAGGATTTTGACTGGGATTGTAATAAATTCATAGGTTAATTTAGGACGAATTGACAACTATATTGAATCTCCTAGTAATTGAATATGATGTGTCACTCCATTAATTTAGGTCTTCTTTAAATTCTTTGACTAGTTTTCTGTAGTTTGCAGCATATAGATGTAACACTTTTTTAAATATACATAAGTATTTCAATTTTTGGAGGTTGGTAACTGTTACTCTTTATACTTTTGGTTTCCCATTGTTTACTGCTAGTCTATAAAAGTACTGCTAATCTTTGTAACCCATAATCATGCCATCTACACAGGGGATAAGTTTTATTTTTTCTTTTCAAAACTACTTGCCTTTTCTTTTCGAAACTACTTGCCTTTTCTTTCTTTCTCTTGCCACACAATGTAATAATTGTATTTTAATATAATGTAAAATAGAAGTTGTTTAATAACTATTCTTGTCTTCTTACTGATGTTAGGAGGAAATCTTTCATTCTTTTACTATTAAGTATGATCTTAGTTACAGATTTTTTGCTGATATCCCTTATCAAATTGGGAGAGTCCCTTTCTCTCTAATATATAGAGAATTTTTATTATGAATGAAATTTAGACTTTGCTGAATGCTTTTATCTGTATCCTTGATATAATCATCCAATTTTTCCTTTTTTAGTCAATTAATACAGTGAGTTATAATGATTAATTTTCAAATTTTTAACTGTCCTTGGATCCTTAGGATAATTGTACTTGGTTGTGCAGTTAATTACTCTGATATATTGCTGGATTGGATTTCCTAATATTTTTTTGTAGATTCACGAGAGATATTAGTCTACAGTTTTTTGGATTTTTTTTTCTTGTGCTTTGTTCAGTTTGATCACAGAGGTATTACTGTCCTAATAAAATGAGTTGAGAAGTATTCCATCTTTTTTATTTTTTTGAAAATACACAATGTTATTTTTTACCTTAAACTTTTTACTGTTTGGTAAAATTTACTAAGGAAATAATTCAGGCCTGGAGATTTATTTGTTGAAAATTTTGAAAATATAAATGCAATTTATTTAATAGACACAGGGCATTCGATATGTCTCTATTTTCTTTGGTGACTTTTTCCCAACAACGTTATTAAGACATAATGCACATACTATGAAAGTTATCCATTTAAGGTGTACAATTAATTCATTTTGTTTTTGTACATTCACAAAGTTGTGTAATATCATCATAATCAATTTCAGAATATTATCATTACCTTGAAAAGAAGCCCCACACACCTTTGCCATCACTCACAAATACCCCCAGTCTCCGTAGGGTAATCTACTGTTCTACTTTCTCTGCTTATATATTTGCTTATTATCATCTGCTATGAAATAACATTTCATATTAATGGGATCATACAATATGTGGTGTTTGACCAGCTCCTTTCATATAGCATAGTGTTATTAAGGCTCATCTATTCTATAGTATATATCAGTACTTCATTTTTTTATTGTCAGTTGTATTTCAATGTATAGATATACCACATTTTATTTATTCATTCATCATTGGGCTATTATAATTAATGTTGCTATGAGCATTCATGGATAAATTTTTGTATGGACATATGTTTTTATTTCTCTTAGGTAATTACTTAGGAATTAAATTGCTGAATCATGTAGTAACCTATGTGTTTAACTGTTTGAAACTGTCAAACTATTTTCCAAAGAAGCTATGCTACATTTCTGCCAACAGTGGATGAAGATTTGAGTTTCTTCTCCACATCTTCTCCAACACTTGTTATTATTCGTTCATGAGATTTAAATGTTTGTGTTCATCTAGAAATTGGTCTTTTTCATCTGTCTTATCAAATGTATGTTCATAGAATTTATGGTGGTATTTTGTTATTATAAATAAAATGTAGCATTTTGTTTGTAGTATTTTATTATGATCCTTTTAATGCCTGTGGTTCTGTAGTTATATAACTTTTCATTACTGATACTGGTAAATTTTATTTTCTCTGTCCTCCTGTTCAGTCAGTAGAGGAACTGCTCCCACCACTACCTCAGATGTGAACTTGTCTCTCATAGGATTGGGAGAGTTAAAAGAGTTTCATCCCATACTACCTTCATTTATCTGTCCTCAGCCCTGAGAAAGCGAGTTTTTCTCGGAGATTTGCTGTCTGTGTTTGGTGCACAGTTCCCAGATTCAGGTTGCCCAAAAGTCTCAGCTAGAAAATATGGGGGAAAAGAGGGAATACAGGAAGCCTGTCACTGTATAGGGTTGTTTTTCAAGTTCTGATTTCTTCTTCAGTCTTCTGTTATTTACTTGGCAGAGTCCTCCAAATTTTGCCTTATGTATGTGTCCAAAGTTGTGGTTGTCATTGGCAGGAGAGTTAGGGAGAGGTATATTTACTTCATTTTTAACTGGGGCTGATGCCACCAGCTATGCAATCTTATTTACAACTTATTGGCAACATAAGCTGCCTGACCTGTTGGGAAAATCAACTTGCCTTTTTATTCATTTTTCTTTCAAGGACACAATACCCTAAGAATGATCTTGAAACATTACAAGGACCTGAAGTGTCTTCTCAATCAAAACAAGATTAAATTATGCTCAGTATAATTTTAATTATCTCTAATTGCACCATAATGTAATACAAGTATTTTGACATACTTTCCAGCAAGGATGTACTTTCCTATTTAATTCAAATAATGTTTAGGGTGCTATTTTTGTCCTTCCATCCTCTATGTGGTCTTCTCTGACATACACAACTTATACAACCCACAGTTTCATTATTTTCTGACCTATTCCTTCTTTGTATTATTCATTTTTCCCCTTAATATATTCCTGCCATGTCTCATAAAATAATCCTACTACTTAATATTTCCTCAAGCATGGCTAAACACCTGGAAGATTTGGATCATGCTCCACTTTTCAGCACTCAGCTTAATGCTATACTCACAGTGAGTAAATACCAAATACATTTTGACTGAAAAACAAGTAAAACAAGCTTAATCCTTCATTATATTCTGGCCCTAAAGTAGTAGAGGGGATAACATTCAGGCACTTATAGGCTCAGAAGCTGGAGACAGTTTTACAGGCTCCTTAGAGATAAATGTTGACAGATAGGAGGTAGTAAAGAAGGAACAGAAAAAGAAGCACAGCAATTATTTTCAGGGATTGAAGTCTAATGTATTCTTTCTATTATGGATGGAGATAAGGGTGAGTGGATGGGGTTTGGTTGAGAATAGGAATTATGAATTGATAAACCTCTCATCTTATAATGGTGCATTAGAAAATCTGGCGATACCCAAATTAGACCTGATAACTATCTAAGAATATAAGGAGTATATCCAGGAATACAAGGAAGGAAGGGTCACTTATAATTTTGTTATAGAGCTAATTAATAAGTTGGTTTCTTAAATATTTTGTGCCACAGTAGTTTTCCCAATTGTCTACAATCTGAGTATCCTAATTACTAGATTTTATCATTCCCAGATAATAGCATCAATTAGGAGATACTGTGCACATCTCTATTCTGTTTCATACTAGGGGTTCACAATTGTCATTCCCCCAGTGTATTTATCCTCTCAGAGAGGAAGAATTATGTCTCGGTTCTTTTTTTCTTCATTCATTATTTGGTAGGTACAGTGTGGTTGCATTAATGTAGTTCAGTGCAGTTTGTTAAAGTGATTTCTGATTTGTGACTTAATTGCATGCCACTATCAATCATCTTATTTCACATAATTTGCTCAGCATTTGAAGACTTTTTAAGTACTATACCTATATGTGAAAACACATGAAAATGTTTTTTAAAAACTCTTGGTCAATTATTCCTCACTCTATATTATAGCTTTACATTATTCAATACCTGTATATTGAAAATAGGGGTTTCCTGCTCCTGCCGGGGAAAGAGGGAAGCTATGAATAGAAGGTTCTTTTATAGCTAATCACTTGTATGCCTTCATTATAGAAGGGGCAATCATTTGAAGTGTAGACTTCAGATTTTTCTGTGGGAAATAGATGTTGCTCATTATTGAACAAAAACTCAAAGGAGTTGAATATGACACCTGAATTTAAAATTTTTTTCCCCAAAATTCAATTTTAAAATGTGGGGCCAATCTAAAAGCAGAGTATATTGGATTTTTTGGACAGATACATGTTTTCTAAGGAGAATAAGGACATATCTTGGAAGCTTGTTTCTAAGGTATAATATTTTAAACCAACCATTATTTCTGAGATGGGGGTAGTCTTTTCTATCATCAACCTTTATGTTCCACTTCCATCCTTCTGTTTCTTCCTTTAATAAAGTTTTAAATGGTGCACCTTCATTACATTGGGTGTATTCTTTTGAGTAAGTTTATTAAGTTTTGTTATATCAGAAAATATTTGTGTGATAACATGCAGCTTTTAATAAAAGTTAGAAATCACTGGTCTTGCTCAAATCAATATTTGTCAAGAAGTATCACAAAAGATACACAAAGTTATTGAAAGGTAATTGACAAATTGAAAGCTCTAAAGAATCCCTCAAATATCTTTGCTCTGATTTATGTCAAATGTTTATTTATTTTAAATGAAAATGTTTCATTTACAGAGATACTCTCAAATTTGCTTTTTGTGTTTAAACTGACATCTGTCACTTAAATGATTCTATATATTAATTATATATTCTTGATCTCATTTTAATTCTCTAAAACAGGTACTGTTTCTGAAAAGAAAAAAATATTTAAATAAATGCCTTCACTACAAACTCAGATCAGATGACTTAGTCTCTCACTACTTTTTTGTATAAAATGCATAGCTTCTTCTGCCATTATATTTCTTAAGCATGTGCAATAGCCATATGCTTCAAAAACAGAATTAAGATGCCAAAGATCAGGCAAAAGTTATCCTTTGCTATATCCTATGATGCTTATAATCTGAGTTTTTTAATGTTTTCTCTTCAATAATGATTTTAAGTTGAAGGATACAAACTGATAAACCTAGATGCTATGGACACACAGGGGATTATTCTGTGTCCTGTTTAGAATGGGGCCACACAGCAGGAGGTGAGCGGCAAGGGAGCAAGCAAAGCTCCATCTGTGTTTACAGCTACCCCCCATTGCTCACATTACTGCCTGAGCTCCATCTTCTATCAGATCAGTGGTGGCATTAGATTCTCATAGGGGTGCAAACGCTATTGTGAACTGCACATGCAAGGGATCTAGGTTGAGGGAGAATCTAATGCTTGATGATCTGAGGTGGAGCTGAGGCAGTGATGCTTGTGCTGGGTAGTGGTTGCAGTTCAGATTAACATTAGCAGTGAGGCTTGACTACACAGAGGTCATAATAAATAAATTGCTTGCAGACTCATATCAAAATCCTATTCGTTTGCCCATTTCATGATGAGTGATTTACAAGCGCACTAAAAAATTAAATAAATAAAACCCTATCAGTTAGTGGCAAGTGAGTTGATGTACTTCAGTTGTACAGATGCATCTGGTGGCAGGCTTCAAGTTAGAATCTGACACTTATTTTATCCCATGTGTGGCCCGCCCATTGGTTTATTTACCACTTCTGTCCACGCCTCCCTTTTTAAATGGTGAATTATATAATTATTTTATTATATATTACAATGTAATAATAATAGAAATAAAGTACACAATGCATGCTAGTGCTTTCATGATCCTGAAACCTTCCCCCACCTCAATCCACAGAAAAATTGTCCTTCACAAAAGTGATACCTGATGCCAAAAATGTTGGGGACTGCTGCTGTAGACTGAATATTTGTGCTCCCAACCCCATTCCACCAAATTCATATGTTAAAACCCTATGACCCAGCATAACGATATTTGGAGATAGGGCTTTGAGAGGTAATCACGTCACGAGGATGGAGTCCTTATATGAAGAGATATGAGGAACTTGCTTCCTCTCTTTCTGCTCTCTGTCATGTGAAGATAGCAAAAACAAAACTGTGCTAGCCAGAAGGGGACCTTCACCAGATCCTGACCATGCTGGCACACTGGGACTTTCAGCCTCCAGAAACTGTGAGCAATAGAATTCTGTTGTTCAAGCTACCTAGTCTACAGAAATTTGTTATAACAGCCTGGACTAAGACACTAGATCACGAAAAAATTAAAAACATAAGCATAAGCTGATAACAAAGTTATCAGAGTTTTAAAGTTTTAGGGTCATGTAGTTAGGTTCCTGATACTCCGTACCTGCTGGGTGAGAACTGGTACACTTTTAGCAAGGATAGTGAATTGCTTTCTTTATCATAAGACTGATTCAGTGATTCTGTTTTTCCAAGTCTTTTTCCAGACTCCTTTTAGAATTCATCTTCTTCAAAGTCAGGAGCCCTTTGACTTTGTGTTCTAATTTGGATCAATTGCTTTTTAGACCTGCTAGACATCTGCTATCCTGTCATTTTTTTTTTCATTACATCACTTGGATTCACTATTTCCGTGTTCCATGTCTTACCATGTCTTTTTTTTAATCACTTATTTTATTTGAGCACATTTTCAAGTCATTTCTCAAAAAGGGACTGTGCAAGTTAAAATTTCTGAGCTCTTATGCATACACAAAGATTTTTATTTTGCCATTTAATTTGGATGAATATAGCAATCTACATTCATGTTAATTTTCTCATGGAACATGAAGCCATTGCTTCATTGCCTTGCAGAATTCAGGGTTGCTGATCTAAGTCTAATATCAGCTTAGGAGGGACCCACGGACCCTCAGCATGCTCCTTCTTTCATATTTTAGATTGAAGCTTTTTATGCTCTCTTTAATCTATCTGCATGTTTCCAGCTGCTTTCTGAATTTTTTTCTATGATGATGCAATAGCCATACATTTGCCATTATTCCCTTTTGTGTACAGAAGTATTGGGTAAAAGAAGAATAAATAAATAAGATATGAAAGATGGAAAGATAAGTACAATATTTTTATTTATTGCTTCTTTCCTCAAAAATAATTTTTTGAATCAATATCCAGGCTTTAATTCCTCTTTCTAGTTATATAAGAATGTGCAATGTGCATAACCTTTCTTAAATCACTATAACCTACAATCAACACTAGACTTTGAAATATCTGGAATCTTATAGAAATACTGCCAGCAGTGTTTATAATAAATGATACCTTTAAAAATCCCTATATCAGCAGAGAAATTTTATAATATAAATTGTTCACTTAACTTTAACTGCTACAGATTTTGGCAGACAGTAAAATTAAATGGTGGATGATCACCAGAATATATTACATTTTCCAAGATACCACTGGGTTACTAATACACTTCAGAAGAAGAAATCTCTTCCCAGCTCCTTAGCCTGCTGTGGCATTTTTAAGCAGTAATACTTTCTTTTGTAATTGATGAAAGAGGAGTTGTAAATTACCATGAGCTAGAAAATTTGATTTGTGAAGTAAAAATATATGCCAGAAGAAATCAGCATGGCACATGGTTGGAAGAGATTTCTGGTTGCCTAAAATCTCCTTGGCTTTTTTATTGTGTTGTATTTTATTTTATTTTTGAACTATCTCCATCTCCCTGAGCTGGTTAGCTGAACACCTAATCGATACCTTCTTGTTCTGCCCCCAGTATTGTTCTTCCAACTGTGGCTATCATTTAAAGTATCCTTCCCACCTTCAGTTAATACTTCCTTTCTTCATTGAAGACCCTGAGATATCTATTATGTTTATAATTTTCCCAAGTGAAAGGGAGGTAAATAATCTTCAAGTCATTCATTCATGACAATTTATTGACTTCATTGAAAAAAATATTAACTTTTTTTTTTTTTTTTTGAGTAGGAGTCTCACTCTGTTGCCCATGCTGGAGTGCAGTGGCTGGGCTCAGGTGATCCTTCTACCTCAGCCTTTCCTGAATAAGTGGAACTTACCTCAGTAACTGGAACCACAGGTGCATGCCACCACCCCCAGCTAATTTTTTAAAGTTATTTTAGAGACAAAGTCTTGCCAAGTTGCCCAGACTGGCCTCAAACCCCTGGACTCAGGCAATCCTCTCTCCTCTGCCTCCCAAGTGTTAATATTACTGGCGTGAGCCACTGCACCCAGCTTGTTATCATCTATTAATAAAGCTGTTAGGTAGTGCCATTTGCAAATGTTGGTCTGCCAGTTTATTTTTCTCTTAGCAATGATATGCCCTTTCAGAACTTACTTTCATTTTCATGATGTCTGGTAGCATAAATGCAATATATCTTATTTTGGTAACAGATATATAGATAACATTCACCTCAAATGTTTAATTCTTCACTTACTAAACTTGCTCTTATGCTGAAAATGTGGCAATATAAATATACCAGGGATGCCAAAAAAAGTGGATTATGGTAGAAATGTGTAGTATGATGCTCACTCAGAAGATGGCATTAATTAAATGAATGCTAGCATCACCATGTGACAGGCAGACATACATTGAGTATTACAATTTTAATGGTGTGTACATTTTTGGCACCCTCTGTATGTATTGTGGCCATACACACCCAACCCTGACTACGTCCAAAGAACCCCATACAAATTGGCATGAAAAACATAGTTGGAAAGAAGAGGCTAGGGATGAGATGGCTAAAAACCATTGCCAACTGAGTTTTGTTGTCTGCACCAATTACACCGCCAAGGGAAATGCAATCTGATTTATACACTCGACTTCACATGGTTTATGTTCTCTCCAAAGCCAGAGGAAAGAAAAACTAAGGAATATACCACTTCAGTTTATTATCTAGCCTCAGTGACCTTGAACCTCAAATTTAGTTTTACAGATGAGTATATAAATGTTTTACCAGTTCACATCAATAAATATATAACCAGACTTTCCAGACTATATACAAAGATCTCTAAAAAAAGTAAACTGTCTTTGCAGCTGAGGACTATTAATGCATGAAATAGGTACTTGTAACAACTGAAGGGAGTTATTTCATTAGTTTCATAAATCTGATTTTCAAGATGAAGTAAAAGGAAGAAGACTTCTGCCAGATATTGTCAACATTTTAAAAAACATACGCTAAGTTACAGTTTATAAAACATTTTATAGTGATTCTTTTACAAAAAGACTTAATTGTTGGATTACCCAGTAGGTAGCTATGTAGCCCAAAGCTCCTAACAGCCTGCTGAGGCATACTGGTATGTGTTAGTGAGTTAGAAGGGTGTTGAGATATTGATCCCCTTAGCTCTCAGGGTAGCTGGGAAGGAACTAAGACTGCTTGACATTCCAGAACCTCTCCTCCCCTCTGGCCTTGAACAGCCACTTCTCTTTTCCCAGTGGCTGTGCAAACACTATAATTTTAGAAGGCACTAGTCTATGCTGTTACAAATAATGCCTAGTACTTAGCATTCTTAAAATGAAGTCACAGTCCTCATCCCTTTGGATTTAAAACAAAATGATAGCATTCACTACAGTATCACTCTATATTTGAAAAATAATAGGATATAGGCCTGTTAATATTTTGTAATTGTAGTTAAATAAAGAGAAAAAAAGGAGAAACTGAAGCTTCTTCAGTATATCACTGAAGGATACACTTTCCTCCTTTTTCAAAAACCTTCATAGACTCCTTTATGTTTTATAGATGCAGCAAAACAAACATTATTCTATTAAGCCACTATCTTGGCAATACTATCATATTCACATCCTATAGTCTGCTAAGACGCATCTTTCCCAGAATATATAATGCACCTGGACTTAGAGTGGTATGTGTTAATCAGTTTTGCATTGCTCCAAAGGAACACCTGAGGCTGGGGAATTTATAAATATAAGAGGTTTACTTGGTTCACAGTCCTGCAGGCTGTCAAGAAGCATGGCACTGGCATCTGCCCCTGGTGAGGGCCTCAGAAAGCTTTTAATCACAGCTGAAGGTGGAGGGAAGCAGGTATGTCACGTGGCAAGAAAAGTAGCAAGAGAGATGCCAGTCTCCTTTAAACATCCAGCCCTTGTGTGAACTAATCGAGCTAGAACTCACTCATCACTGTGAAAACAGCGCCAAGCCATTCATGAAGAATCTACTCCTGTGACTCAAACACTTCCCAGTAGGCCCTACCTCCAACATTGGAGATCAAATTTCAACATGAGGTTTGGAGGGCACAAATACCCACACTATATCAGATATAGTTGTGCTTTGTCTAATACATCTACCAGGAATAAAGCATGTTATGTTTTATGCTTCCTTTAAATGTTTCATAAAACATCCAAAGTAAATGGGTTTGCAACAAGCTGCAGAGGTGCAATATTCCTGATTAGGTGGTATGCATAGAGGAGGTTCCATTGTCCCAGGGGTGACCAATCAAATTAGTAAAATCAATCCTCAATTTCCCTTTTCTGGGTCATTGTACGTCCCTGTTAATAATCATCCTCTCTTGCCTCTTATCACCTCTAACTTTTCCCATTGCTTAGAGACTCCAAAGCCCCTTCCTATGCTGGGGGATCTGTCAGTGTGAGAGTTGGTATGAGGTAGATCACTGTCTCCACAGTTGCTCCCAGGCCAGGTACTTGCCCCCTTTGTAAACTGACAGCCAAGGGCGGGCACATGCTTTACACGCTTCTAATACAATGTTTCTGCCCAGGAAGCTGAGATCAAGGCAAGTGGGGCAAAAGCAAGGATATTTTAGGATTATTCCAGTAGTAAAAGTACCTGGAATGTGGTAACAAATAAATATCCCACCTGTGGGGTTCAGTGTCATAATGTTATGATGACATTGTGTAATTAAATATTCTGAGGGAGCTGGAATGGCACCTCAAACAGCTGTTTTTTGGGTTGAGTTTAACTGTGGTTTCTATATGCAGTGTTGCTGCCAGTTTTCTCTTCTTGTTCTTCAGCCTTCCTGTGTTTGTTTTTGTGTTTAATTTAGCCATTGTTATTTTCGGTTGTTTGCAACCCAGAACCAAAACGAATACTTCATGCTTAATCCTTTTAAATATAAATTATTTTTCTGACGACTGCTGTTGCCATGTTAAGGATCAAAGAGTAAAGCTGAATTAGTCATTTTATACAAGTAGGCAAAAGTGGGATCAGAATGAAATTGTGACCTATTTCTTTCCAGATAGTGTCTAACTTGTCCGGGAGAAGATGCATCTGAGGCTGGTTCCGGGAGTTGGAGTTAAAAAAAAAAATACAAGACCTCAGAGCATCCTTGCACTGATGAACAATCTCACAGCAGGTTCCCATTCTCCAATCCCTCTTCCAATTCTCTCTTTATTTTAGCTCATGCCAATTCATTTCCCTTATTCTTAATCCATCCTTCATTTAGCATTCACCTCAAAGTTACATATTTTACATTTTCCAGTTACGGCTATGTTTCAGCCCTTCTTTATGATTCTCTTAAATCCACTCTTAAGCCCTTTATATTATGTCCTCTTTTGACAATAAAATTTTTGCCAATGTGTCAGAATGTATTCTTTTTTGTTAATAAGGCTATTACCAAGAGTGACATTTTAGATTATGCTATGCGCCATATCAAAAAGGTCAGAAAAGCTTTTGCATCACAAAGTGCATATAGGAAATTTCAGTTTCTATAGCACTTTCTTTTCTTGACAAGTTTGTATTTCCATTTTATTAAAACGGCAAGATAAGAAGTATCTTCAGTTCCCTAAATGGATCTGAATCCTATTTAACGCCAGTCAACCTCAGAGAGAAAACAGGCTCTCCACTCGGAAGTTCTAGTAGCTGCTTTCTTCAGACAACGTTACCCAGGGTCCCACACTTGGTGGGAACAGAAGAACTTCCTAAGCCATGGGTTTTTATTTTTCTTTTTTTTTTTTTTTTTTTTTTTTTTTTTTTTTGAGTGTAACTATTTAGCCCAGAATGGAGTTCAGTGGCCGCTCCCGCCCACCGCAGCCTCGAACGGCTGGGCTACGGCGATCCTTCCGCCACAGCCTTA
>CAUYQG010056619.1:0-11331 GCA_963574415.1 Tarsius wallacei | reverse complement strand
TTAAAAGAGCAAGATTTTGTGCTTATTATCCTGTTAGTCTCCAAAGTCAATTCAATATTAGTCTTTCTAATACGTGTGTGTGTGTGTGTGTGTGTGTGTGTTTATACACACATGTATTTTATTTTACTCTGTCCTTTACCTGGATGTCCATGAGAAATCTCTTTCATCCTTACTCTCAAAACAAACCAACAGACAAATAGATAACGAATCCTTCTTACAGGGTCATAGATCGAGAGAGGTTTTTTTGGATTGTTGTGTTAAATGTAATTATGACTTGGGTGTAATAATAAGCTTTGAGAATAAGATGAAAGTAAGATTTCAGTTGTACAAGGGGAATAAGTTCTAGGGATGTGCTGTTGTACAAGAGGGTGCCTACACTTAGCAAGATTGTATTGTGGGTTTATTAAGAGGCTGGATCTCATAAGTGTTCTTGCCACAACAAAAAAAGAAAGGAGTTGGAGAAATTGTAGGCCTAAGTTAAAAAAAGATAATTGACAGAGTGAGGCAAACATAGATGGGAAGAGGCAGGGACAAGAGCAGTGGCATGTGAATTTGGATGTAAACAGGAGAATATGAGAGAGCAAGAAACAGAGCTGTAGAGAGTACATGGATGTATTTTTTGTAGGAGAAAGGATGAAGCACTAAGAACGTATTATTTATTACGTGTCAATGACAAAAATTAATTGGAGTAAGTAGGCAGTGTATTTCCGAATTCATCCATTCCTCCAACGAATATTTCCTGAGCACGGTCTGTGTCTCAGGTACTGTGGAATATACAGGTGAGGAATATAGCCATGACTCTGGCCCTCAAGGGGCTTCAAGCTGAAGGATGAGAAAAGAGCTGGTTACTCTGTTTCCCTCTCTTGCCTGCCACCCTTCTGTTCCCCCAAACTCTCTGCCTCGCTTTGTGTACTGACAGTTACACGCTATGGCTTGCAAACTGACTTCTGCTTGACTTCAGTCATGGGAGCCACCAGAAGATAGCAGGAAGTCTGGGGATAAAGCATGTGGGATGTGAATTTCCTGGCTCTTTCTTCAGCTGTGTCCTTATAATGGCTACGTCTTTTCATGGCAAGTGATGACGCCATTGGTTGACCCCCGCTCACCCAAATCCTCAGCTGTCTGTGGTTCTGGTAACACCGTCTTCTCCCCCTTGATCCTTCAGGCTGAAGGATGATAATATCATGCTACCATGAGTTTATAAATGCATCAGTTGCTCTCCTTGGTCCCTTTCACCATCCTCACACATCTTTGACTCATCTCTTTACAGAACTCTACTAAGCCATCTGAGTTGGAGCCTGTTTACATCTGCTTTCTGACAGATACAGTTAATTTTTTTATGTAGAATAATATTTATGTAAAAACTGTGTCACACATTATAAAGGGATAAAAATCCAAGTATTTGGACAGAGAATAGTGAGTATGAGTTAGATGAAATGGTCACAGATAGCCTCTTTGGGGGGCAATATTGAGGTAGAGGCCAGAGAACAAGCAGAAGCCCCCACAAAAAAACCAGGGAAAGAGCATTCCCAGGACAGGGAACAGCAGGTGCAAAGGCCGTGAGATAGAAGAGGGCTTGACATGTCCCTTCCATAGTTTGGTTACAACACTCTGTGCGGAGCAATGGTTCGGAACACTTTCTGAGGACACACCAAGGGGAAAAAAGCCCAAGTGGTGAGATCTTGGCCGATATCTTGAGTGACAGGCTCTCAAGCTCCTGGAACAGACAAAGGTTCACCAGAGTGCCATGGAGGCGTTAAACTAAGAATAAACTCAGGCGTTAATTGAATGTTGCGGTGATCATTTTGGGATGCAATGATCCATGCCACAAGATCACATGCCTATCAAGGAATTCACACATGTCACAAGAGTGTTGCTTTGATCTAGTTTATGTTTGTGAGGATGGCAGGATAGTCTTCAGGTAGAGGTAGGTTTCTTCATAACATGCTTCTTTTGGGCATGATTGTAACTTTTCGTAGAAAGAATTTCAAACGATCAACAAAGACCTTCTTCCCTGAGGTGGGTATCCTTTGTATATTCCCACTTATTTATTTCCTTTGGAGACTGGGTTAGCAAAGGAGGGTGGAGAGGTTGAGGAAAATAAAGTATGAAAAGAACGTAAATGATTTGATGGTTGGAGTCTACCTAGAATGCAAGGGACTTTAAGCATCAATTTACTGAGCATATTTCAAGGCTTCTAAAAGCAACCACATCTAACATATTAAATAAGCCTGCCTAGGGAAATATTTATATTGTTTTTTCCCTATAAATCTAGTTTTCTAATTTGTTTTACAATTTGGCCTTCCTTTGCGGCTTGAGTACAAACTCTGGCATTTAAGAATTATTTAACTGCAGGATATACTAAAGCCTCTGTCATCAAGCTAGAATATATTATTTTTGAATTTATTAGAATTGAGCTTCTTACTTGGGACATTTTCGGGCATACTTGACACCACAAAATAGCAGATAGTGACAAAGGAGACTTTTAGGGTATTATTCCGTCTTACGCACCTAACTAATATCATTAGATTTGGAAGATTTCCTCACATATCTGTCTAAATACCTCTGAGGTACATTCTAAGTTTTAAAATGCATTTCTACTTAGGGATACCTTTGGCTTAAAAGAAGGGCCACCTAACAATTAATTTTACTTTTAATCTATTGTGTTGTTGCCTCTACTTAGATTTAAGCAGAATTGCAATATGTGTCATTTCAATCAGTCTTGAAATTAAAACACATGGTGTTTACGCTACCCATCTCCTAAAACTCCACTTACTAGTTGAATTTTTCATATTTGCTAATATTTACCTCACCCACGGGCAAAACCTACATTAATAAGCACATTTATGTAGCGTGTTTTATCTCCAAGTACTTTATAGATATGCCGTGGGAGTTAGCTCACTGCAACTGAAGTTAAATGATTAGTAACTCTGATAGAGATGCATTTATGCAAATTATAATTATAGAGTCTAGAAAGGACCCTGAGGTCTTATCATCCTAAAAAAGAAAACAACAACACTCTGTTTAAAATAAATCATAATACACTAATCAAATATAATCAAAATTCCACTCCTGCCTATGATCCCAATACCCATATTATAAACATCATTGACAAGTGAGGATATGCCACGAGATGTCAACCCTCAGAAAGGGAATCATTAAGTCTAGCAGGCATTAAGGTGTGTTTTAAATCATCTTCTTGATTTGGGGGATGATTACCTGTTGTACCTATTGACAGCTGGGGCTGTCATGTTATTACGATTTCTGGAGACAGTTGGCTGACTGTAACTATTTTTCTTATTATTTCTATCTGTTGTCTTATTTAACCGTATCAGAATCTACATTCTGTACATGAGAAGCAGATGGTACTTTGTCTTTTTATCCTCCTTTCATTTATGTCATTGCTGAATGAAATTTAAGGATGATATTGACATCTTAAGACAAGGAGGCAAAGATATACAGTTTCTTCTTTATTTAGAGGTTTCATTATGTGAAAGTAGCAACATTCTATATATTGCTGTCCACAGAAATGACTAGTAGGATTATTATGATCGGACACTCCATCAATTCTTTATGACCTTCTTTTAAAAAATGAACAGCCACCATGAAGCTTCTGGGGACATGAAACCTAGCAAAATAAATAATCAAAAAAAGATACACAGCATTTTAATACACAAGTGTGTCTAATTATGAAAGAGTTTGTACTTACTTGCCAAGTGCAAAGCACTCCATCTTAACTGTCGTCCCCTTAGCAGCTGTGACCGTAAACGGAAAATGGACCTCAATTTTCGGCTCATATTCTCCCATCACACCTTGGAAATAAAGAATAGCCTTTAAATATTAAATAAATATTACAAGTTTTTTTTAATCTTGGAGATGGCACACTGAAAATCACGGTGGTTTTGTTGTTAGTGACTGCTAGATGACTGCTAAATGTTTTGACATATTGAAATAAGAAGCATACTTAGGCTCAATCATGATGATGCAATCCGAGTCTTCCCTCAAGAACCGGATTGCCTGCATGTTCAGTGCCATTTAAAGTAATAGTTATTGACAGTGTTAACCACTGCTGATAGTTCAGTTACTAATTATTCCCCCCCCAAAAAAAATACATAACCATGGACATTTCTCATGGTAAATAGTATTTTGATTTTTAAACAAAAAGTTATCAAAAATGTTCTTTATCATTGCCAAATGAAATAATATCTATTTTGGAGTCTCATATTTATTGACTATCACATGCATGACATTTTTTAAAGTGTCTTGGGAGTTTCGGAGATTAATCAGGTGTGTTGTCAAACACACAACAAGCATATCTTTAACGAGAGAAATAATATACTGCGCAACCAAGTATGGGAGAAAAACTACTTTTGGAAGATAAGAAACAATCCTCACCATGAATTAGGTATTAAGTATTATGCATATCCGAGGCGATCATAAGGGTTTGGATAGGTGGAGAAAAGATTGGAAAGAAAGTAAATGGAACTATCGGAACAAAGATAAAGAGATGGGAAACCACCAGAAATAGAAATATCAGGTTTTTTGACATGTTGGGGTGTGAAGGGAAGTGATACCAGATACATTTAGAAATACATAAGCTCTCAAGTTTGTACAACATTTCAGGCCCTTTAAAATCTAGAGATGCCTCTGAACGATACCAAATTATGACTGATACTATTGACTAATAGGAGACAGATCTGCATCTTCTCCCTTTTCTCTTCCAAGGGATGCTTGTGAATTGTAGAAAATATGTTCTCTGGTTGCTATGGTCCTGAAGAAAGACTCAAAGATAGGGTCCTCTTGGGAGGGTTCGGAAAGTGAATTGGCCCAGGCCAGCAGAGCCTCTGGTGCTCTTCAGATGATCTCCGTTGTGGCCAACGGCATTGTTAAGTCTCACTCGAGGGCCCAGTGATGGCTAATATCTGAACTATGTATCAAAAATAAAATAAAAAGGTGTGAACAAGAGGCTTCCAATTACATTCATGAATTTGAGTTACACTGTAAGAAATTATAACTCATGTTTAAAATTTTAACTCTGAGAGTCATGCTATAAGGACAGAGGAGAAAGCCCTTTAGGTATGTCTTGCTCTTTCATAATTCATCACATCGAGCAGTTCAGTTTTGCTTTACCTTTCATGGGATAATGATGCCAGAGCTAAAATTGACCTTAGCTTATATCATTTACCCTCTTTCTTTTAAAGAAGAGAGAACTGAGAGTCAAAGAGATCAAGTAAACTGGCCCGAGGTCCTACAGAAAGCTGTTGGTGGACATGCAACAAAAATAGGAATTTTCTGACATTACTTCCAGGGCTATTTTCCTGACATCACAGAACATAAAGTCTAGGCATATGCTGTGGACTACATTAATCCTTGGCTATTTGTCATAGCTACATGGTTTATTTCAGCTGTAACTTTTAATATCTCAAATCATATGCAGCTTAGCTTATAATTTCTGGCAGGGTTTGATACAGAAAGGAGAGGGAAACAGTCTCATAACTATGTGCCTGTAACCTGGTAACCCCAAATCTGAAAGGGCTTGCACATGCTATTTACCTATTCCATAGAAGTCACCTGGAGGCCCAGCAGGAAAAGACATTGGTTGATTCTCGTGGGAGGCATGCTGGCCATCGGTGAAGAATCACAAGCAGTTTTATAATCAAATCAACTAAGCTAATTCTTCAAATTCCTATTGATGCTTGCAATTACATTGGTTAAGAGCAATGACGATGTTGTTTTCAATCTGACTTGGTCACCTGCATCCCATGACTCATTATTGAGAATATGCACACCCTTCAGACACCATCCTAGGCCAGAGGCTGCTCCCTGAGGGAGGGAAGAAACAGTCTAAGTCTGAACAATACCCCACAGTGTCCATAAGAAGATCAAAATATTGGGCTTGTCTTTTCAGTCAACGTAGCGCTTTGATCTTTGGGTTGCCCCTAGTATGGAGCTGAATATTGTCCAAGAGATGCTGCGATGTGTCCTTATCTTCTTCCGCATACCTGCCTCTTCTGGCTTACTTGGCTGCCCTACTTTAGAATTATGTGCCATTAGAAGATGACCTTAAATTACGCTTATTCCCAATAAACAGAAGCCTTCCAGCTGAGAGCACATTACTCTCCTTCTATGTCGTTATGGTTGCTGATTTTCTTATTTATTCCAGTTACTTACAAAGAGCTAGGGTGATTTTCCCTAAGTGACATGCAATTTGGAGCAATGTTTCTCTGAGCACATTTCAGCACCGGGGGCCAATGACATCAGAAAAGTCTGGACAACTGATTAAAATTTCAAGCAAAAGAATCCAACTCTAAGCCAGATGATGAAGAAGTTTTTGAAGGTCAGGTTATGAACTCTACATTTTAATAGTTTATCCGGGTGATTTTATGTACATTACAGAAATGCAAAAATTTTACCTTTCTGGACTCTGATTTTTCTCATGTTACTTGTTATTCTGAGGAATAGAGTGTAATAGACTAATATGCCTAAAAGTGTGGCATGTGGAGAGTCTGCAAACATATTGCATTCAGTGATGACTTGCCCTAACATTAGAGTAAATCGTATTTAAATTGTATGTACTGGGGTTCTTACCAGAGCTGGGTTGTTTTCCTGATTGGCTGGGGCCCTGCTCGTATTAGTCAATGTCTATATAATACCCATTGTTACACATTTCAAATGATAATTGTCTAACACTGATGGTAATACTTATTTCTAGGGTAAAGAACTTATGTCCAGTAAGCCTTAACAATTTGGATGAGTCAATGTGTTGGAAAGATTTAGCTGATTATTTTTTTATGCCTGAATAATGGGTGTTTGCATTTTTGCCTTCAGCATCTTTGCCAACTGTATTCAACACCTGTTTCTTGTCTTCCAAAACTAGCAGGTATCTTCTCAGTGCTTTATTTGAGAAATACTCCTTCCATCTTGTCTCTGTGAGTTGAATAGAAGCCACTATCTTCCTATATGGCTTCTGCCTTCCTGGCTGCAGGTATTAACTTCCTATGGACACCTGGCTCAAGCTTGGCCAGTTAGGGTACCCCATCGCCCTGTTCACAGTGATTGATTCATGCATGGACAGCTGAGGTTGGAATTTTTATCTAGGGGCCAGAGAGTCTGAGTCTCTGTACTTCCTTGGTGGCAAAAAAACAAAAATGAAAACAAAACAAAACAAAAAAAGCCTGAGTATCTGACAGCCACCAGAGCTTCCATCACATGGAAAGAAGTATCTGCCATTGGAAAGAAACCAGTTTAGACAGAATTAAGACAATACAGATAAAAGAGAGATGAAAAGAGAAGAGTATTGGTTGCATGCCAGTTCCACCTAGGATTTGGCTTCTTGCCTTTCTCTCAGTTAAATAAAATACATTCCTTATTTTGGCTAAGTTTTTCATGTTGAGTTTGTCAGTTGCAACCAAGAGTTCTGATTTATTTGTCAATGTTCCTGGCATAACCTGAAGTGACCCCATGTCAGTTTCTCTCTCATAACCTATCTGGATTCTGAGTCCATCATATTCAAAACAATAGACCAGGCAGGCAAAGGACAAGACAGGGGTGGTGGTGTAATAGAGGCCAAAACAAAGCCATGAATTAGATTTGTTCTATTTGTAAGCATTGTACATTTTAGTAGAGAATTTAAATTCTAACAGAGGATATGAAATATAAACTACATAAATATAAATAAACTACATAATATATCCTAATAAAAAAGGTAAATTACTACTTTTCCCTTAAGATGCCTTAGCAATTATTTGATAAATTTGCATGAATGCTCATTGAGAGATAGATTTTAAGCAATCAATGGGCATCTTATTTTACTTAGGGGGATATATAGATAACGTATATCTCCATTATTATTAGTGATTTCATATTGGTAAATTGAACACACAATAAAGATAGTAAAGATGTCCCTAGGCCAAGTATCAACCTGAAGTCTATAAACTGAAGTATAGTCTGCACCTGATGTGGTATGCACATTTAAATGCACTGAAATTGCTTAATGTAATGTCTTGGAAATTTCCTTTGATTTTACCAGAAATATATATATGACACCAGAGTTCTCTACATTATTTTTATGTTTTAGTACTTGAGTTTCAATGGATGTTTCACTCATGCTCATTTTTTGTTACTGTCTTTAAAAACCTGAATATAAATATATAGTCCCTATGCTATGAAAGCCCCTCTTAGTAAGGTGTTAGTAAGGTAATGAAATGCTAAGTGAATAAAAATATCATAATGAAAATAATAATAACAGAAGTGAGAGAGAAGAAAGGAAATGACTAGTGCACATTATGCCTAGTGACATTGTGCTATGCGTGAGACGTGTCGCTGTATTTGTTCTTTCAGGATACATTAACTACTAACCTGTGCTTTGCAGATAAATGATACCATTTACAACTCCAGCCCTACCTGAATTGAAGCCTTGAGGCACTCACAAAACTTCTCTGGGTTCTAGCTTTCTCATGTATGATGAGTGCTCTAATGCACTTTGGGCTTAGAAGTCTAGTAGTATGTTATGGAGTATATATTATATGTCAGTATATCTCTCATAAATACACATGTTATAATTGTTGGGAGAAATGTGTCCAGATGCTCTCTCTTCAATTTTCTAATGAGACACTGGGAAGTAACAATTTCAGGAGCCTGAGTAGATAGACAACATACTGTTTTCTCACCTGAAGAAGTATATGTTACCCTGAATTATAGTTTCTTGAGATGAGTCATGGCTATGTAAATTAAGGACTGAAGAATCTTCTGACAAGAGGAAATAAATGGTTGTGTTATCAACAAATAAATGCAATATTATGAATGTGATTTATACAGGGGGATTGAAAAAAAAACCAGAGCGTTTTATCATTAGGAGAAAATGTTTTTCATCAGTATTACATATATATATATATAATATATTCTAAAAATCAGAGAAGCCAATAAATTTATTTTCCCATCCTAAGCATCAAGAACAAATTGATCAAGGGGCTGACTCATACTGTAATTGCTTTCCTCTGATTCCTAAATTTTAAGACTTATTTTCTTCTCCTGTTCTTGCCACCATGATTTAGGAAAATATACTCATCTCTCTTCACCATCATATGAGGGCTCATTCCACGTGCATCAATAACTTAGAAAAAGATCTTATAAATTTAAGGCCTGAAGAGAGCAACTATATATTTTTCCCTAACGTATAAGCTGTCTCTGGCATTAAAAAATGTGCTAGATAGAGCAAACTTTGAAAATTTGATAACAAAAGATTGAATAGTCGCATTGAATGAGAAATTTGTTGAAAAGTTTTCCTTTTTTTTTAAAGAAAAGTAGATATGTTTGCTATTTTCATAAATTTCTATGCATGGAATTATAGAAACTCTGCAAAACATACAAAAATGGATGTTTTATAAAAGTTTACTATTCAAAACTCTTATGAGTGATTTTTTTTAAAAGTTTGTTTTTTTGACTGTGTGAAGAGTGTGTGTGTATGTCTGTCTATTTGCATAAAAATTGGAGCCTTTTGAATACTAAAAACAAGGAAAAATTTAGCACTTTGATTTTTATGAGCTGCCACCAAGACATATGTGAATATGATTCAGAAAGACAGACCAAATATTGAATAAACTAGAATCCTCATTTCAACAGCCAAGAACCCTTTTTTGAAAGAAAGTATGGACCCAGTGAAAATGGAAAAAGAACCATACATACTTCCCTCGAAAATTAAATCAAAATAAAAACATAGTGCTTCTAAATGACATGTTAACGCTCAATTCAACAGTTAAATGCTTTGACGATCTCTAAGTAACTCTATAGGACTCCTCCACCCTAATCAGAGTTGGCACTTTTTTATTGTGATTGAACTAGAAACTAATTTCTATACAATTTACTCTAACATTTTGGTCTATCAGAAAATTTTTCCATTAAAAGAAAGAAAACATGCCTCATCAATAGGATGGACTTTACTCAATGTATTAGAAAAGCATAAATAGCCTTACTCACAGTCCATTCTACAAAACTAACAGGACGCAGTGAGAGACAAATGACATAAAACTGTGTCAAAACAAATCTAGTTATAAGGAAGACGTTTCTATACACATGCACTGCCTGGAAATTAGAGAATATTCAAAGTGGAGGGTAGGACTAAGACGATGGGAGCATAGAAAAACTATGTATAACAACTAAGTCACATTTTTTGGAAAGAAATAAAGGAAACAGTCATGAACTCCTGTTGCTAAAATTCTTAGAACCATTCGGACTCAGGTAGGCACCAGTTCCAGTGTCCGTAAAGTCATAGCATATTTCAGATGCTCATCTTGGAGTTCTCCATCTCCTTTCTCTCATCATATTATGTATTTCCTGAAAATTAAAGTCCCTTAATTAGGTGTACTTGAGTGAGCTTCTGTTCCCTGCCACTACCGATAACACTCATCCACATTGCTTTTTATTTCTATGGTTTTATAATCCTTCAGAAGGATTGTTCCCTCCAAAAATGTTTCTTACCCATAGCTATCTACCAATCCATACAGCAATCACCAAGGAGTCAGGGAACTTAAAATATCCTGGAGGAATTAGTTCTGGCAGCTCAGTAGATCAGCTGTCTGGTTGCATAACTCTGGGAGAAAACGTGACAAATGAGTTGTTTTAAACTATTGTTAAAAGTTTATTTTTACACTTTAATCTGCACAGATTGTTTTCTCACTGCAGTCTTGTCATTGAGAATGCCAGCATTCCTGCTGTTACCACTCATGTTTGAGATATAAGACATAGCTGTCCCTGATTTCCTCTGTAAACAATTCACCATATATTTTACAAACTTTTATGGATTTCAAAGCCTTTATGCATGATATGGTTCAAAGGAGAAATGTTTCTGGAGGGGGAATAGCAATTATCATAGCCTCATCACAGGCTTTACGTGTAGATGTAAAGAGAGAGGGAATAAACATTGACTGAACACCTGCTATAAGCTGGTGCTTCATGAAATGTATGTAAGTCAATTGTCATTTAAAACTCACAAAGCGCAGTAAGGTAGATATGATTATCTCTACTTTAAATAAGATAAAATTGACTGCTGTAGAGATTAAGTAACTCCCTCGACATCACTGAGCTATCAAGTAACAGGAAAGGAGTTCAAACCCAGGTCTATATTAATCTTGAAGCCACTTCCCCTCACCATTCTGTGTTGCATCCCAACACATCCCTGCTGTTTGCAAAGTGGAATTTATTAAGTCAATTCCAATGTAGGAGACAATTAAGTTCTACTTTAAATGTTACTTTTCAGAAAAGTCTTTCCTGACTCTCTATTCATCCCTCCTACCTCATCAGGCTAATTTCTTTCTCTCTCTCTCTCTCTCTCTC
>CAUYQG010056618.1:0-13725 GCA_963574415.1 Tarsius wallacei | reverse complement strand
GCTGGACTGAATAAAAAAAAAAAGTAGTACATATACCCAATGGAATATTATGCAGTCATAAAAAAGGACAAACATATGGACTTTGCAGCAACTTGGATGGATCTAGAGTCCATCTATCACAGAAACAAAGAACAGAGTACCTATGTTCTCACTCATAAGCGAACCTTGAACAATTATCATAATACTACATGAGAGGTATGGGCAGTAGTAAGAAACTGTCAAGGGAGGGAGGATGGGATTGACAGTTGAGGGAAACTGCTAGGGGAGGGAGGGGCATACCTCATCCACAAGGGTACCTGCATAATCAACGTTTGTATACCTAACCCTGAATTGTTCTCCACATCTTTAAAATAAAAAAAAATAAAGTGTATGACAGTACTAGGACTCAAAATCCAGGTCCTCCAAGTCATAGCCCTTTCTTGTACCTTACTGGGCAGCTTAGGGAATAGCTCCTTACCTTACCTCCAAGGAAGAACAGCAGGTATTCTAGATAATAGAAGTAGCTACTACTTACTTATCTGTCATGGGATTTGTGGGGGATTTATTGCTTTGATGTCCCTAATTCTTCTCCCATTTAGGGCATAGGCTTTTTGTCCCTCACCTTGATTCTGGGTTTGACCATGTAACTTGCTTAACCTTTAGCAGAAGTGATACAAGCCAAGGCTTGAAAATCACTAACAGAGTTCTGCTTGTTTCAATCACTCTTGGATTCTTGCCGTCATCTCAAGAACTAACATGGACTAGCTTGCTGGAAGTATGTGAAGAACTCATGGAGGGGAGACCAATTGTCCCAACCAAGGCCATTTCAGATCAGCCAGTCCTTAGCTAACTTCTCCAGCTGACTGTATTCACAAAAGTAAGGCCTGCCCAAATCAACTGAACTCAGCCAAGATAACACAACCATCCAACCTTCTCCTAGACTCATGAGGAATTAATACATGGTTGTCATTTTAAGCTTTATGTTTTGGGGGCTTAATATATACAGTGATAGCTAAGTGACACAAGTAGATGGGCTGAAGATTATTTGCTTAGTGAATAAATGGTGGAGAATATTGAATCTCCTCTTCTCCTTCCTCAATATGTGATTTAAGTCTCCTACCTTTACAGAGTAAAACTCAGATGACCATGCCTCTTTCAAACATGGTCATATTATCTTCTATGTCTCAGGCACTATATTAATTGTTCTTCCACCTGTTATATTAGTAAATGAGAGATGTAATTAGTGCAGCCATCCTGGTAAGCAGGCAGGCTTCTTATAAAGAACTCACACAGACCTGGTTTGGAATTCTAGACCCACTACTTAGATTTGTGATCTTAAAAAAATAACCATCTTCTCTGACTAATGTCAGTTTACTTACTTGAAAAATGAAGATGGTTATGTCTACCTTATGATGAAGAATAAATCAGGTAACGCATCTGAAGGGAATTCATTCATTTGCAAGTAACCGAAAATTTGACAGAGACGTAAACAAGGAAGACATTTAATGATCTCACGCAACAAGAAAGCTCACCATCTGCTGGGACGGGCTTAAGGCAGAACAATATCTGAGTAACATCTTAGAAATGCTCTTGGCTTTTATCTCATGGCTTTAAAGTATCTGCGTCAACCCTAGAAATCATATCCACATTCAAGGTGCAGGGCAGGAGACACGTCAGATTTTTCAGGGAAAGCAAAGTCTTCTCTGGAAGCTTCCATTGGCCATGGCGTGATTCATGTCCCATCAGGATGACTCACGATGACACATGGCTGCAAGAGAGGATGATGGAGGAAGTATTTGATGTTATATCCTCTAGAATTGGAGGCATGGGAAGGAGAGTAGTTT
The DNA here is from genome assembly GCA_963574415.1 of Tarsius wallacei. Classification (NCBI taxonomy): domain Eukaryota; kingdom Metazoa; phylum Chordata; class Mammalia; order Primates; family Tarsiidae; genus Tarsius; species Tarsius wallacei. The sequence continues at coordinate 11,902 of CAUYQG010056618.1, read as the reverse complement.
GGGAACGGGCTCTGCATTAACTAAACAAGGTGTTCTCTATGGAGCATCAGAGGGTGCCGAGTGTGGAACAGGTGCCCAAAAGCTGATATTCCCCCCTCATATTGTATTTCTTTGACTTAGAACTTACTAGTGGCTTTGAAACAGAGAAAGAGAATTTTTCTCTGCTCTGTGGCTTAAGGAAGCGGTCCCCAACCCTTCTGGCATCAGGGACTGGTTTCCTGTAAGACAATTTTTCCACCGGAGGGGTGGGAAGAGCCCAGCAGGCATTAGATTCTCATAAGGAACACAACCTAGTTCTTTTGCATGCACAGTTCACAATAGGGTTCATGGTCCTCTGAAAATCTAATGCCACTGCTGATCCGACCAAAAAGCAGAGCTCTGCTCGCCCGCCACTCACTTCTTGCTATGTGGCCTGGCTCCTAACAGGCCATGGACTGGTACCAGTCTGCAGCCTGGGAGTTGGGGACCACTGTCTGAAGGTACATTAGGTTTCAGAATATTTCCCCAGTTATAGAAGAACCAGACTGTGGTGTTTTCTGAACTCACAGTGTATCTCTACGGCCATGGGTGTGCTTCATGCATCCCTGCCATGGACCGCAAACTTGAGATCTCTGTGTCTCCCTTGCTCTAACCTGCAAGCCGGTTGGGGCTGTCCATGACCCCACCACATCACTCATGCCAGGCTCTTCACAGGCCTTTACTAGATTGATGTTATCTGCAAGTTTGGTTATGAGTCACTCGGTCAATACGGCAAAATGCAGACTCCCAGGTTAAATCACCAGGAATTCTGGATCAGTATGGTAAGGTTGGGGAGGAGTTAGAAAAGGTGCGTTTATTTTTTATTTTTAGTTTTTAATTTTTAATTTTAAAGAAGTGGGATACAATTCAGGGTTAGGTACACAAATGTTCATTTTGCAGGTACCCTTGTTGATGAGCTATGCCCCTCTCCTTCCCCAGGCAGACTCCCACTACTGCCAATCTCACTTCCTCACCACCCTCCCGGCAGTTTCCCGTTACTGCCAATTGAAAAGGTGCATTTAAAAGAATTTATTTCCACATCTTCAGGGGGTACAAATGTTTTTGTTTATTACATGGCTGCTTTGTACAGAGGTGAAGAAGTCTGGGCTTTAAGTGTGCCCATCACTTCCAGTAGTGCACATTGTACCCAACAGGTGATTTCTCAACACTCCCCTTTCAATATCTCCAGTGTTTCCAAAGTCTCCGTGTTTATGACACCACTCTATATGCCTTTGAATACATATCTTTGAGGCCAGCTCTGTCCCTTCCCTTCCTGAGGTTTTTGTTGCATAAATCAAAGTATTCTGTATTTCTTTCTAATTCTTGAACGTCTATGACTTCCGTATCTGTCACGTACATTATACCCTTTCTCTGTGTCTCACTACTACATTCCTTGTATTTATAGAATACTGATGACTCAGTAAAGACAATAACTTGTCCAAGGTTTTAAAGCTAGTGAAAGATCACCTTAAAGCCAGAACCCTTATCTCTGATTCCTAGTCCACTTTTTTGTCTTGTGCATTCTTGGACTACCTGTAGAGATGGGGAAGTACTGGTGTTTGAGCATGTATAACTAGTTTATTTGCAATGTGAATCTTCTGTGATGATAACTCATTATATTCTGTAAGTAAGCCCTATTTAATAATACCAACTATACCAGGCACAGTGGGCTAGGTTATTCTACAGTAACAGCCAATCCCTAATTTCAGTGGCATAACATAAAAAGGAGTTAATTTCTCTCTTATGCTATGTACACAATGCATGTAGGCTGGGGTATTTCTGCTCCACGAAGTATCTCAGAGATCCAGGCTGATATAGAGTTCCTCTGGACACGTGCTTTCCTAGTCACTGCAGCAGTGGGAAATGAACACGATGAGTCATTTATCATGGCTCTTAAAGTTTCTGTTCCAAAGTGACACATGTCCCTTCTGTTCATATTTCATTGGCCAAAGCAAGTCACATGGGCATAACTATCTTTGAAAGAGGGAGAGAATTACAATTCTTCCAGGTGCCTGGAAAGCAGAGAATTGGAAATATTTGATAAATGGCACTATTGGCTACTGCCCCAGGGAATCCAGCAATTGAAGAGAGTTTTTGAATAAAAACATAAGCTAGGATATATTGACAGCCTAATGCTGACCAGGCATTTTGCTTACATTATTTTACTTAATATGCACCAGCAAGACAGATGTGGATATCCCAATCTCACAGAAGGGAACACTGCAGGTTGGGAAGGTTATACAATGCCGTAGTATACTCGGCCAGTAAACGATGGCTTAAACTTTAAATCTGGCTCTCTTTCTCTCCAAATCCCATACTCTTAACTACCATTATTTATTCAACACATTTTTAAGAAGAACCATATATTTTAAAAACACCAGGAGTAGTAAAGTAGTATTAAGAAAGACATAAAGATGACTCTTAAGGAGTTCACTGTCTGGCCATTAAAATATTCATGACCTGTCTTACATTTGGTGAGAATTTTCATGTCAGGCTTTCCTTAAAGTGGAAGAATAGCTATAAAACCAGTGAGCCAATATTAACACAATACATGATTTAGCTTTTTCAGGGATTAAGTCAGGTTCTCAGAAGTTTATCAACTTTCTCTAGTGAGAGTCTGGCATAATCTTGCTGTCAAAAAAGGCTTCTTTTTTATCCGAAACCTCACTGAAAATTTTCTTGATCATTTTAAAAGCCATTTTTAAATAGCTTAAATTATTGTTTAGCAAATATTTACTCCTTTCCTCTCCTACTGTGGACAGAGAGTATTTTCCCCAGTTGTTGAATTTGGGCTTGGTCATGTGATTTGCTTTGGTCACAGCCATATTAGAGGGCATTATGTGTGTGTGAGTTATTTGTTTAAGGCTCTTGAGCTCTCTTAATCTACCATGAGAGAAGCATGACTCAGGTAGCCACTGCCCTTTTATCCAAGACTCTAGAATAAACACATATGCAGAAGACATGGAGTTATGCAGTCAAGCCAAGCCTATGACAACCAAGCCACAGTTGATTGCAGGGCAATGTATGTAAGAATAAATGCTTGTTGTTATCCACAGGATTGTGGGATGGTTTGTTATGCAGCATTATTATGACAATAGCTGACTAATACACCATTTATCTTGCACAATGGTGAGAGATAAAAGTGGGACACTAGGACACTTCACAGGTCATTTATTTAGGCCTATTTAATCTGGAAATATGGAAGCAGATTTCCAGAGACATCAGGGGCATGCTGCACTCTTGGCATGAAGGAACACAGGAGTGGGAATTAGGAACACTTGAATTCTAATCTCAACTCTGATTCACATATGCTGTTTGAAGGTGGGCAGTTAATTTCTTCTCTCTGGCCTTTTATTTTATGTGTGGGACCTAGTCTAGATCAGAATGGCAAAATGGTTTAAATGGTCTATTTAAATTTATTAATAATGGCTCTCTTGAGCATTCACAAATTTGGAGGATACATCTAGGCAAGGGATGAGAGTTATTTGATTGATTATTGATGCCTGCCATGGGCACAGATTTTTTGGGGGTCCATTTCTTGCCTACTGTATACATCTGGGACTGTAGGAGTCTAAGAAGCCAGCCAGTTGACCTTGTGCCCTGACAAAGATTGAGTCAGAAAGAAATTGGATCTCCTGTGAAAGATCAGGAAAGAACAGGAGGAACTAAAGTTCACAGACTATGTGAAGTTAGGGTGACTCTTTTTAAGAATTCCTTGCATTTCCACAGCAGAGTGTCTGTGGAGAGTTGCAGCTGTGATGGTGAAGTTGGCAGGCTCTTTGGAGTACACACCCCTTTGCCCATCAAGTGGTGAAGAATCTATGCTGACAAAGTCTGGGGTTTTAAGAATTAAAGCTGATCAGGAGCGTTCAAAGTGGGTGAGGGGAACTGCAGCTTTGGTTCCTTTAAGGGCAGGTGCAAGTCCTCATGATGGGGTGACGGGTACCATTTGGTCAATGAAGAAAACAGCCAAACCTGTGACCAATCGGAGTTGAGTAAGAAATCAAACAGAGGCACTCTGCTCTCCATTAGTCCATGCACTGTTCATTGGAGAATGTAATTGGCTGCCCCCAGGTGCTAGTTTTGATTATGCCCCCCTCCTTTTTAAAAATATCATACCCCCTCCTTTTTAAAAACACCTGGCATCAAGGCTCTTTCTGCAGTCTTTGGATTAATCCCAAGCATCATATTTTAAAGCAGCTTAGAGAAAATAGATTCGAACATTAGTCTGCACACAGGGCGGCTGTTGAAAAAAGCAAGGGCATCTTCTTGCACTGGTGAAAAAAGAAAATCAGCCAGAAGTTTTCGATAAGGTGAAAAAGCTTGTTGGTCTCCCTCCCTCAGGGTCCAGTTCAACTCTCTGGTTTGTTCATTGTTCCTGCTTATCTGGCCATACTGATTTCTGCCAGGTCAGTGGCCTGTCATCAGGCAGAGATCCAGTCTGCCTTGTTTTCTCTTGCAGGTCTGGATCCTAGCATGATGCCTGGCACATGGAAGGACCGCCACACTCACTTGATGATGGAATGAGTGCCTGCCAGGGCAGATGTGCTCATGACTCAAGTATGTTTGGGAATAACATTAAGCAGAGGGGAGAAATAAAAAACCCATTACACAAACTTTAGGATTGAGATTTGGCTTTCAATTTGATAAACACTAATTATAGTTAAGGCTTTCTCGTCACTTATTGAACACTTCTAAACAGCACCAGACACTGTCCTAAGTCCTCCACATGGGTAATCTTTTTTAATTCTCATGTCAAAGCATCAAGGTTAGGTACTATCGTTATCTACCACTTGGCATCCATACTTAGTAACATACTGAGACACCAGAAGTTAAGCAGCCTGGCCGAGGTCACATAGCTCATACGCGGTGGGGCCAGGATCTGAACCCAGGAAATCAGACTCTGTAACTCTCACTCATAGGCCACTATTATGTATTTGGAGCAGTGGTTCCCAGAGTTACCAGGAGGACTGATTACAGCACAAACTGCTGGTCCCCTGCTCTTCAGAGATTTTGATTTATTTTATCTGGAGTGAGTCCTGAGAATCTGCATTTCTTGCAAGCTCCCAGGATGTTGCTGCTGCTGGTTCAGTAATTATTGCTATTTGGGAACCACTGCGGGTAATGTGAAAAGTCAGTGACTTCACAATTCATGTTTACTTTTTTTCACACACAACAAATGTGAATGTCTCTGGTTGGAGGATAGTTTTCTTTCATGTAGTGGCTCCATAACACAGATTTCTTCGATCATGTGACTTTGCCCCTTTCTGGGTTCCTGTAATCACCTGCATTCAGCTGGTATGAAATAAAACCACAGCAAGGTGTAGGTTTCTTTTTTTTTTTGAGTTGGAGTCTCACTCTGTCACCCAGACTGGAGTGCAGTGGCCGTTCCCGGCTACCGCAGCCTCGACCTGCTAGGCTCCAGCGATCTGTCCACCTCAGCCTTCCAAGTAGCTGGAACTACAGGCATACGCTACCATGCCCAACTAATTTTTGATTTATTGTAGAGATGAAGTCTCGCCAAGTTGCCCAGGCAGGTCTCGAACCTGTGGGCTCAGGCAATCCACTCACCTCAGCCTCCCAAAGCGCAGGATTACAGGCTGAGCCACCGAGCCGGTTACGGTGTGTAGGCTTCTTAAAAGGCCTGGTTCAGAAGTGACGAACATCACGTCTGTCAGCATTTCATTGGCAATAATTGGTCACATGACTATACTCCTGAGAAGGGTTTGCTGGGAAACTGTAGTCCTTGTCTGAGAAACAGCTTTCTAATCGTGACCTTATACTGCAGCAGAGGGAGCAGAAATTCTGGTAGATAGCAAGCAACCTCTGCTAAGAGATGACATGGCAAAGTGCCTCTATGCCTAATCATGCAGGCACCTGCTTTTGGGAGTTCGGGCAATTACTTTTTCTAAGCCAGGGAAGAGATGTGTTTTGGACATTTGGTCCAAAACAATGTGGAAGTGACTATTTCTTACTTCCACTTTGGCTACCAGAAAGCCAATAGTAGGACTCAACTGAATGTCTAATGCAGAGATTCATGAAAATATGAGCAATTGTGTGAAATCTGTGTTCTTGTATTTTTATTTTTTATTTTTTGCTGGACAGAGGGTTCATAGAATCTATTGGATTTTTAAAGAAAATGATGAAGACTCAATAAACATTGAGAACTATAGTGCTAAGAGAACATGGAGTTTTTCCTGATCACTCAATCGTATTATCTGATCACTGCCTACAACATCCCTCTTTTCATTGTATTCCTAACTTATCGTAGTAGTTGACACTTTATATTCTTGTTTTCTTATTTGTTCCCTATCTGCTTCCCTGACTTGAAAGTTGGTTGCAAGAGAGAAGGGACCTTGCCTCTCCTGCTCACTGTGGTATTCTCAGTACACAGAACAGTATCTGGTTCCTCATAGATGCTCAATAAGATGCTTGAGGTAACAAATTTGAATTAAAATATCCTAGGATTATGCTTTGGGTTGCTTTTACCCCAATGGGTTTTTCTTTTTTGGAAAAGAGAGCTACTTCTTTGATTAAGTCATAAGCCATTAATTTATAGTCACATAGTCACCAACTCTATTGGTTAGTTTATAATCACCAGCTCTATCAATGTTAACCACACTTGTCAGTAAAGATAGCTAGCTTTTACTATTTGTGTTACTACTTGCCAGGCACAATGCTAATTTTGGGCAGGAGCTCTTGTTTGAACAATCCATTTCCAAAGCGGAAAGCTCAGTGGAAACATTTTGACTTTTCTTTCCCACAATAAAGTCATTAAGGAATTTTAATCTTTAGAAAATAGACAAATATGGCCTGTGCCACCTTGGTACATATCCATCCCTCTTAAAAGTTTTAAAGAAATATGGGTTGAGTTTGTTGAATATCTTTAATGCCCAGCATAATAATTTCTTAGGGCTGTTTCTGTCAACAGTCTTCCTAAGAACCTACCCATTGTCTGATGGCAGTGGTGGAGTGTAGGGGATTGTTGGACACTAAGAAGGAAGATCGAAATTGGGATACCATAAGGTATGAATAGTAAATTTTTCCGTTATACAGTACACACACAACATGTCTATTTAATTCCAAATTGTCATTCATGGTTAAACTCAGGTAGATTATTGTTTCTTTGAAAGTAATTCAGCAAAAGAAGAAACCCCAGATATAGTGAGCAATGAGGTATTATTCCACCTCTGTTTCCAATAGTAGAGGGATAATAACAATGGACAGCCACTGATCAGCAAATATTAAATGAACATCTGCTATGCACCAGGCACTGTTTTAGAGGTAATTAAGTTAGTGTCCCTGGCCTCAAGAAGTTTCCATTGTTTAGTGAAAGACAATAAAAATCTTTTATTGACACTTATTTTGAACATAGGCATTGCACCAAACACTTTGCTGGTATTAACAGGTTAAATATTAATCATGATTCTACAAAACGGTTATTGATACTCTTCCCATTTGCAGATCATGAAACGGAAGTTCACAAAGGTTAGTAGCTTGCCTAAAGATCCGCAAACTTAGGTCCCAACATCTCCCAAGCCTCTTTTACTAACCACTACTATGTTGTCCTGCCACAGTTTGCTTGCTTATGAAGTCTCTTCATTAAATTACCAAGAGTGTCTCAGTTAGTTATTGCTGCATAACAATCACCAAGTCCTAGTGACATGTAACAATAAGCATTCATTTCCTTCATAGTTCAGGTTCCTTGGGGATCTTTGCTGATCCCAACTGGACCTGCTCACATGTGTCTGCACATTGTTTGAGGGTGGGTTGATCTAGGCTGGGTTCAGCTGAGTGACTTTTGCTCCCAGTTTTAAGTCCTCAGTCCAACAGGATGACTTTTTCTCCATGTGTCTCTGGCTCTTTGTGGGCTAGTGATCTATCCAGGACACTTCTCACAAAGATGGTGGAGGTAGAAGAGGACAAGCCATGCTGTGCAAACACACTTCAAGTTCTTGTTTGCGTTACATCAGTTAATATCCCATTGGTTGAAATAAGTCACATGGCTGAACCCCGAGTCAATGGATGAGGAAGGGCGTTTAGTATGTACACCTAACTGCAAAGTTAGATGACAAAGGGCATAAATAGAGGAACATATTTAGAATTTGGGCCCATAATTCAATTAACTACAGACTAGTGCATCATTTTTTATTGTAAAGTTGCTCAAGGAATTGGCCGAACATATGTGTCAAGGTATTAATTTTTTTTCCAGGATTTATATTTAAGAAACCAATCAGAGAAGTCATTTGGAACACACAGCTTTACTCAAATCAGCAAACAATCGGAAATAACCTGTGCTTAAAATGAGTAATTAAGTTAATTATGGCACATTTACATGATAAGATATTTTACAGTTATTATAAATTTAACATTTTGGAAAATATTAGAAAGGGTAAATTGCACATGGCATTAAGTTGAATGGAAAAATGCAGAATATAAAATTGTAAAGGTAATATGATCATTCAACATACAAACACACACACATACACACAACATTTTCACACATACATTCCAAAATGAAGCAGACAAAAATAACAGTGGCTGTATCTAAAACATGCAATTAAGGTTTATTTTATTTTAATTTTTTGCTTGAAACTACTTTTTTAATGCCAAAATTTCTATAATGAGCAAACATGACTATTAGTGAACATACCACACAAGATGTGCTACTTGAAAATAATCTGTCAAAAAATGCTAAACATAACTAAGCATCAGAAAAATGCAAATTAAAACCACAATGAGATATCATCTTACACCAGCCAGAATGGCTATTATTAAAAAGTCAAACAATAACAGATGTTGGCAAGAATGTGGAGAAAAAGGAACACTTTTACACTGTTTCATGGGAGTGTAAATTAATACAACCTCTATGGAAAATAGTACAGAGATTTCTCAAAGAACTTAAAGTAGAACTACCATTAAATGCAGCAGTCCCACCACTGGGTATCTACCCTAAAGAAAATAGATCATTACATCAAAGATACCTGCACTTATATGTTTATTGCAGCACTATTCACAAAAGCAAAGTTTGGAATCAACCTATGTCCATCGATGGATGAATGGATAAAAAAGTTGACGACATGTATACATGAAGTACTATTCAGCCACAAAAAAGAATTAAATTGTGTCTTTTGCCACAGCATGAATGGAAGTAATTATCTTAACTGAAAAAATGCAGAAACAGAAAGTCAAGTACCATATGTTCTCACTTATATATGGAAGCTAAATAATGTGGACATAGAGTGTGAAATAATAGACACTGGAGATATGGAAAAGTGGAAGAGTGGGAAGGGGGAAAGGGACAAAAAATTACATGGATACAATGTATATAATTTGAGTGATGGGTACACAAAAAACCCAGACTTCACCACTGTGCAGTATATCCATGTAACAAAACAGCACTTATATCCCCTACATTCATACAAATGAAAAATAAAATCAAACAATCCATCAAATACACACTAACTGTGAATTGTCTGAAAAGTATTTTCTATAGAAAAAAGTAAAGTCACCAGCAAAGATTTATGAAACAGCAAGAGGAAAAAAAATGACATTTTATTGTGGTATAAACGGGGCATTCAAAATAACCAAGTATCTTGTGACACATATAAATAATTCCAATTTATAATTTTATAAATGCCAGGATATAGCACATACATAAATAATTTTGATTACATGGCACAATTATAGATGCAGATTTGGAAGTCTGAAATTGATCAATATCATCTGGATAAACAATACGCCCATAATGTAGCATAATGGATTTTTAAAATGCAGCATAAATCTGCTTAAAATGTATCTAGGCAGCCCAACATTAAGACACATTAAAAACTGCCACCAGTTCCTGGACTGTGACTTTATGTCAGCACCTCAAAGATTCGGCCAGTGCAGAATCTTAACACAGCAAGGACCTTGCTGTGGTGCGGAAGACAGTCTCCTAGGCTCGTGTTCAAGTACACATCTATTCAAGTTGAGTGAGTGACATTTTCTCTTTTTCAAATAGGAAAGAAGATGAAAATATTCAGCCAGACTTTTTCTCCCCAAGTGTAGAATCAACTCATGACAAAAATACAAAAAGCATGGGTGAGGGAAAGTCTCTTTTTAAGCCAAGGCAGACAGGTGAAATGGCTGATGGACAGACGTTGGATCCGTCAATTAACCAGAGGCATTCATTCTAGCAATTCTAAGCCTTCGTCTCTATGGAAAGTGAAACTGCTTTCTGAGGCCAAAGCAAATAAATTGGATGGGTTAATCCCTGAATTGGAGGCTCAGGAAATAAAGAAGTCAATAAAGGAGGGTTTGGGGTACATTGTTATTAGCACCCCCTAACATTCTTTTTAAAGCAAACTTGGAATTTTGTTGAATTATTCACCACTACTGCTGTTCTGCTTCCAGCATCTTAAAATCAATAACAAACGACATATATAGAAGCCAAAAGATACTTTTCTATTATAAAGATGTGGAGTACAATTCAGGGTTAGGTATACAAACTTTGATTATGAAGGGACCCTTGTGGATGAGGTATGCCCCTCCCTCCCCTAGCAGTTTCCCTCAACTGCCAATCCCAACCCCCTCCCCTGACAGTTTCCCACCACTGCCAACTGCTTTCTTATAGCATTATAATTGTTAGAGGTCTGCTTATGAGCGAGAACATATAGTACTCTGTTCTTTGTTTCTGTGATAGATCACTGAGTATGATCTACTCTAAATCCATCCAAGTTGCTACAAAGTTCATATTTTTGTCCTTCTTTATGGCTGCATAATATTCCATTGTGTATATGTACCACATTTTTTTAATCCAGTCCAGCTTCAAAGGGGAACATGGTTGGTTCTGTGTTTTTGCTACTGTGAATAGAGCTGCAACAAACATACGTGTGCAGGTATCTTTTTTATAGAATGTTTTGAGTTCCTCTGGATGTAGTCCCAGTAGGGGAATTGCTGGGTCACATGGAAGATCAATTTCTAGTTTAAAAGATATTTTCAAATCATTCATCCGTGTATTCATCTATGCATTCATATATATATATATGTGCCAAAAAATGTATACACATTTTAAGTATGACATTCACTCAAAAGATGATGTTAATCAAATGAATGCTAGCATTATTATGTGACAGGCAGGACAGTCAAAGAAAATGGCAGAAGCACGGTTGAGCAAAGGTCATACTATACGTTGCTACCCTAATTCAATTCAACTTTGAAAAGTAATACATAGAATATATGTCTTAAAATATGTTTGGCATACCGTGTGTGTGTGTGTGTGTGTGTGTGGGTGTGTGTGTGTGTGTGTGTGTGTGTGTGTGTGTATGAGAGAGAACCCCCCCAAAGAAACCAAAATTATCTATTAGAGGGTAGGTCCCTTGTAGTACAGTTGGAATTTCTTTATCTGGAACAAATTGTCAACCAACGTTTTTATCTGGAAGTTTTTAAAAGGTTGCATCATGATCTGTGAAAGAAAAGTCCAAAGTTGTGGCAAATAGGTGACTGGTTTTACCATGACAACGCACCTGCCCACACCATGCCTAATGTTCAGTAGTTTTTGGCCAAAACTAGCATGAACCCCGTGCCCTACCCTCTCTGTTCACCCGATCTTACCCTGAGCAACTTTATTTTGTTTGTTTCCCTAATGAAAAAAGTCCTCAAAGAAAATGTTCTGCTGATATGGAAGAAGTGAAACAAAAAACTACAGAAACACTAAAAGACATCAAAATTGCCATGTTCAAAAATAACTGTTTTGCTGGGCTCGGTGGCTCAGCCTGTAATCCCGCGCCTTGGGAGGCTGAGGTGAGTGAATTGCCTGAGCCCGCGGGTTCGAGACCCGCCTGGGCAACTTGGTGAGACCTCATCTCTACAATAAATCAAAATATTAGCTGGGAGTGGTAGC
>CAUYQG010056614.1:0-82899 GCA_963574415.1 Tarsius wallacei | reverse complement strand
TGGGTCTCAGGAAGAAAGGGACATATGCGGTGTAAATAAGAGAAATGCCCCCAGAAAACATAATATAAAACCACAAACAAACTGTTAGCACCAATAACCCATTTCAGGCCCCTCTCTTTTTCTGGAGAGTTTTGTTGCTTAATAAATTCCTTCTTTTACTCATCTTTTTGGCGTTTGTGTTACTTAATCTTGGTCATGGAACAAGAAACTGAGCTTACTGGTTGAAGCTGACAGTGGAGTTGAAAACTCCTGCAACACTATTGCACCAGAGATTAGGTTTCAACATATGAATTTGGGGGGAGGACACAGACATTCAGACCACAGCACCACTGGAGACCACCAATGATGTAGTTTGGGGTACACCATCTGAGTACCAAGTTGAATCACACCAATGAAAAGGCAGTACATATCCACTGGTCACAACAAATGCTGAAGTAGAATCAACTGCTATTTACATGTTCATGCTTTTTTTTTTTACATGCTACATAAAAAGAGACAGCCTAACTGAAGGGTACTTTTTGGTGGGTATATCAGTCAATAAAATGGAGTGGGATTGCTGCTAAAGCTTATTCATATAGTAGAGCTTATTTCACTTTCCTAGTGCCACAACTGTCACTGCTCACATGTCCTCCAGTGACATCATGCCAAAATACGGAACCATTTGTGATTATGAGGGTTGTGACAAAAAAGGCTTTGTAATCTGTTTTAATTAGTGAGAAAATAAAGTAAGCAAGTACAGATGCTGCTCGTGTTTCATATTATTATTTTTCCATTATTTCCTTCATCTTTTATATTAAATTATAAATTGTTTTATATCAGTCAAATGGGGTAGATCTCGAATTTTGATTTTGATGGTAACATTCAGCAGAGATGAACATTTTGCTGTGAAGACCGTGAATCTACTCTGACCTAATTTGAGTGTTCAAAACAATTATGTGCTGTGCCCTGTGTAGGCACATGGGAGTCAATCCTGAGAAAGCAGCTCATTGAGGAAAAAAGAATAAATTTTAGCTCAGTCTGACATTTAGTTAGAAAAAGATATGGTGAAAGATAATTTACAGATAAGACATCCTAGGTATTTACTGACAACGTAACCAGCACTTGTTGCAAACTTCCTTATTACATAAGGCAGGATATTTATAGTTTTAGTGCAGAAAACCCATCTGACATGACATTCTTCCAGAAGAATGTTCTGCTATGATAAAGTTTAGGATACATTAAATTGATTTCATGGATAATAAGATTAAGTGGATAACCTATTAATCTGTCAGAGGGCTAGAAGACACCACCAATACTCATTTGCTGATAGACACAACTGGTAGAAGATTTAGTGAATGGCATATGTTCTTATTCTAGTCAAGTTCTTATTCTTATGGTTCCCCAGGTGGGAAGAAATTTGCAGTGAAGAAATAATACAAAACGCAATAACTTAGAAAAAATATAGATTTCAAATAATCACAAAATCATAAACCTGTAGAAGAGACAACAGAAAATGAAAGAAATCCCTTTGCTCTAATTAAATATAGTTTTCCTTCTAATGGCTAGATGGGATGAACTGGGGTGGTGTGGGAGACTTAGCCATTTGGGGAAAGACACCATTGCTACCACACAGGTAAAATTTGTATTTCTACAGAATTAAAGATGGAGAGTATCACAGTCTACACTACTCAAGAGGGCTTCCCTGCCAATTGAGTGGTTGTGTTGTCTATCAAAATGACTTTTATTGTTACTGGATATGAGACTCTTATCTGTTCTCATTGGTTCAGAAAATATCTTTGTGGAAGGCAAAATAATGGCCCCCCAAAAATGTCTACATTCAAACCCCAGAACCTGTAAATACGTTACCTTTTGTGAGAAAAGGGACTTTGTAGATGTGATTAAGGTTATGGATTTTGAAATGAGAGATTATCCTGATGAGTCCAATCTAATTGCATTTGTCCTCTAAAGAAGATAATCTGTCCTGCTGTGGTCAGCGATATCAGGATGGAAGAAGAGTCAGATAGATGAGACATTGCTGGATTTGAAGTTAAAAAATGGAGGCCACAAGCCAAGGAATGTAGGCAGCCTATACAAGCTGGAAAACACCAGGAAACAAGTTCTCCCCTTCAAGAAAGGAATTCAGCCCTGCCAATACCTTGGTTTTATCTCAGTGAGATCCATGTCAGATTTCTAACCCACTGAACTGTAAGATGAGAGATTTTATTGTTTTAGGCCATTTAGCTTGTGGTCATTTGCTACAGCAGCAATGGAAATCTAGTATCATCAGCAGATAGTCAAGTCTCCAATCCAGAGTTTGAACATTGTGGTTTTACCTCTTCATCTCACTTTCTTCTTGCTTATATCATATCAATATATGCATGTATCTTAGCAACTTTAAAATTAAATGGAACATTATAACTGTATTGAGCCTATAGCATGAGGCCTTGGCATTAAGCAATGGTTCGAATCTAAAGTTAGGTTGTGGATTATGATCAGGTGAGTGAGAACGAGTACTTGAAAATCCATGCTGTGATTCCTGGGGAACAACGTAAGCATAGAGTTGTAATTAGGAGGTAGCACCACCATCAGAACACAAGGAGTCGGAGGGCCTATGGATGCAGGGAATTATAACAAATGCAAGCCAGAATATTTGGAAAGGAGACAAGAAGTTTCCTCTGAAGTGCAACACACAGAGCTTACTGGAGCTTTGATTTGGGAGACCTTGGGAGAGAGATTAGATCTGTCTGTTCAGCCCCTGGATCTTTTGTCTCATAGCTAATGTTAAGCCTTCCACTGAATGGGAAGGGCCACCACAACCTTGATACCATCAGCCTCATCAGAATCCTCTAGGTGAGACCATCTCTGCTCCTGGCAGTGGGGAATTAGGGGATTCCACAGCAGAAAAAACTAATACAGAAACAGAAAATAATCATTTAAATTTTTTCTTATTTTCTTTCTTCTCATAACTTTCCTCTATTTAATGGTCTCTCTATCTTTAACAATATCCAGATTCCTCAACTCTGAATGATATTTTACATTGCTCTATGTCTTGCTCTCATTATTCAAACTACCACCAAGCCATACCCATTCAATATATGTAGTAGCTTTCACCAATCATTTTCTAGAATTCATCCTGACTGGCTGCCTTCTGAGGCAGTTTCCCTGAATGACTGTCATCTTCTCAGTGACTTCTTATATATGTCATTGTTATCTTTCAATCTCACAATAGTTTTCTCTCACATTTCCACAATTAAGCCAAAGAAGCCACTAATGTAATGTAACCCTATGCTCCAATTCTTTTGCTTGCTCCTTCTACTTTACTCAGGGAATCTCATCTGTCACCTTCCATCTTAATTTACTGTTTTGCTTATTTAGCATCTTACAGACTATGCAGAAGAAGGCTTCTTGTTCTAGTTCAATTAAATTAACAATTTTCAAATAGTTCATGATAATCGGCAGATAATGTATGCAGCTCTTCCTGGTTACTCAGGGAATGGCAGTTATCATTGTACACTGCCTTATCATTGTACACTGCCTGCATCCATAGGTCCTCCAACTCCTTGTGTTCTGATGGTGGTACTGCCCCCTAATTACAACCATATGCTTACGTTGTCAAGAAAGATTTACAATAAGGAGGGGGCTATTACAATAAGCTCATGTCTACCCTAATTCTTGCTTGAAATAGTCTGATTATAAGTGAGCATTCCATGATGACATGATGAGACTCTGAGCTTTGGCTGAAGCCCATAATTCACAGGGTTCAGCCTGGTGTAACTTGTCCCACCCAATTTTATGTAGCTGCCTTTGGTAACCACTATTCTGTTGCTCATGGACAACACCAAGACTTCTCTCTAGAAGCTTAAGGACAGTGACAATCCTTAAATTTTGCCTTCAGTAAGAAGTGGGGATGTGGGCCCTTTAATGTCTTAATATACAGTGAGCATTTCGCAATCTACAACACTAAAATACCAAGAATATTTTTGGTTGCATATTAATCCCACAGTTATTCCATAATGGGTAGTGATGTATTCTAAGTGTGTTTTAAAATTTTGAAATGTATCTTACTACTTAATATTGTTTTATTACATATAGTTATTACTTTAAAATTCCAGGAGATATAATCTCTTGCATCCTGGTGCACAGATTAAGAAACTTTTATTTCAAAAGAAGACTTTCAATATCTTCCTTTGCCCTGTCCATGTTCTACCTAAGGAATTATTTATATTATGCTTTCCAAATGAATTGCTGATATGCAGATGAATGTATAAAGAGGAAATAGAAAGGATATAGTCTGAAATCTGAAATTCCAATAGCTTCAGTGAAAATCTAACTCATATTGCACACACTCACATGTTGAATATAAAAAAAGCATGCAAAAAAACATGCAACCACTTCTCCACACTGTCTACCTCATGAGTTTGCCCAGTAAGAACCCACAATTTCTAGTTTCTTTGGTTTGGCATTTACAAAAAGTTAGAGTAAGATATGAATATATTTCCAGAACATGTAAGTCACTAAAGCATTTACTGCATACCTATATGTAGTATTATTTTCCAGTTAGTTCTTTGGCTTTGAATTGAACTTCAAACAAATGAGACAAAGTAGAAGGTCAACTTTCTTTTGTATGTTTGTTAGCTGGTTTATGTAATCCTTAATTTATTGAGTTGGTTGCTCAAACAACTAACACCAAATGAGTGTCAACTACCTGCCAGGCAATGTGTAAAGCATTAAAGCAGGTGGCACAGACAGAGAGAATGATGGTTAAAATATAGTATTGTAAGTCTCTCCCCCATCTATAGGGATGTCCACTGAAATCACCAAAGACTAAGAGGCACCAATAAGAAGAAAGAGATGTCAACATAACTGGGAAAATAAAATTATAAGTAGCAAACTTGACCATTTAAAACAAATTTTACAAGGTCTCTTGGGAATCATTAATAGGTGGAATAGTTAAAAGATGCTTAAATTTTAGAATGAAAGATTATATTGTCTTTTTATGATTCAGGTTACTCAAGGTCAAATTAAATAAAGTGAAAATTAAACTTCCATGTGATGTTATGGTTCAGCTTGGAAGACATTGACTAGCTCATTCAAGCCCAAAAGTGATAGGATTATGCTTTGAAGAACTTCACTAGAAAAGAAAAACTGTAGGCCATTAGATTTACTTTGTAATAAATTTACTACTTAATTGTCTGTCTATTCATGTCCATCCACGCTGCCCTGAATAATAATCCAAAAGCAATTTATATTGTTTGTACCAGAGGTCATTCTACTAAATAAACTCCAAAAATCAAATAAGCTGTCTTAGTTAGGTATTCATTTTCCCAAACAACTCATTCACATATCTCAAATTGGCCTTAGTAATGATTTAGAATTGTACAAATGATTCTATTTGGGAGTTTGATCATGACTTACAACACTGTAGACAGATGATGGATAAATGTGGATTTGAGAGGGGGCTGCACGGTTTTAAAAAGTCAAAGTAAACTGTTTACACTTTCAGTGAATTGTTATCTGCAGGAAATTCCGGGTACATGGATGTATTCTTCAAATATTTGTATATTTGTTATTTGGTATTTGTCTCAGTCTGTTTGTGCAGCTATAACAAAATTCCAAAGACTGAGTAATTTGTAAACAACAAAAATTTGGTTTATTTTCAGTTCTGGAGGCTGAGAAGGCCAAGATCAAGACACTTGCAGGTTCAGTCTCTGGTGAAGACCTGCTTTCTGATTCACAGATGGTGCCCTCTCCCGCTGTCCTCATCATGGTGGAAAGGGAAATGTCATCTATGAACCAATTCCATTTATGAGGGCTCTACCCTCATGATTTAATCACCTCCAAAAGGCCCCACCTCTTAATACTATCACATTGGGAATTCAGTTTCCATATAAAAATTTGAGGGGACATTCAGACCATAGCGGTATTTGTAACATGTTTGCCACTGAAAAACAAAAAAACCACACAGAAGTCTGGGTTTCAAATCAGGAACAAAAGTTTACTTATCTATTCCATAAGTCAACTGAAATATATACAAGTTTAAGAATGTTGTAATTTTCTTTTTTGCCAATATATATTTTTCATTATGAATGTAGTGAATAAGGGCATGAGTACTGTTTTCATTCTGCTCCAGGGTCCAATTACAGGTCTGGTACAAAGTGTTTGGGTGATCCTGAACAGGTTACTTTACAACATCTTAATGATATCTACTTTATAGAATTGGTGGGAGAATTAAAAGCAATGGGTAATAAAGCACTTAGCACATCATGTGATGCATAAAGAGTAATTAGTAATTGATGGTGGTGGTTGACATTATTTTTAGTAGTTACTATCACACTCATTTTCTCTATCAATAATCCTGGGAGCACAAACTACCACAATGATCATAATAATGATTTCACTAAAGCAGAGGTGGAAGAACAGGCTTCTGCTGCAGAGATACCAAAAAGTCTGGTCCCCTCCTCAAGAGGTAGTTCATTTGTGAAGGCCTATTATTGATTAAAAATTCTTTCCTCAGATTTGTTTACCAAACATGCATGTGAGTTAGGTGTTTATGAAAATATATTAACATCAGTGATAACTTAGCAATGGTAATCATAATAGATGATATTTTTTTCTGTACACTTACCCCTTGTTAAATAGTTTCAACACTATATGCATATGTTCTACCTTATTTTATCCTGTGACATAGAAGACTTCACTTTAAGTCTTCTGAAATGTACATTTATCAGAAAAGTTGTGACCGATTCCTTATAAAATAGCACCATCATAATTCTCTCTTGCTCCCTTATCCTAATTTGTTTTTCATTAAGGATACTCATTGCCCCCACAGTATCCTACTATGTATTTTCTGGTGATCTTTCCTGTCTTCTGCAAGTAGATGTGGGCTCCACGAGAGCAGCTAATTTGTTAGTTTGCTGCTCGTCTCCAGCCTTGGAGAAATACCTGTCACATGTAGACATTCATGAAATATTTGTTGAATGAATGAATGAATGAATGAATGATGAGGTAATATTTTATTAGTCACATTTTTGGAGAATCTAACTGAAACTCCAAAAACTAAGCAAATGTTTCAGGGTAGCTCTCTGAGTTGGTAAACAATATGGCCAACAACTGATCCCACCTCTAACTCCAAAGCAGAATGCTCTCCATTAATACTGGTTTAAAAAATACAGTAAATCAGGGTCATTGTGCCATCAAAATACCTATTTTTAGAATATGTTCTAAGCCAACAAATAAGTTGAAATTGAAATTATAACAGTGCATGAATAGAAGTGACTCCAATGCAAACATAGGCATCCATTGAACATCTATTTTGCAAGCAAAATTGTATTGAGGATGAGAGTTCTTAATTTCACTCAATAATAATATCATATACTTACGTGCATTTCAATTAAGCAAAATGGAAACAGACTAAAATAATCTCTTTGAATTTCCCAGTATCATTCACATGCACAACTTTTTAGGCAATGTGTTTTTGCTTGTTCTAGAGCATTTATTTTTCAGACAAAATACAATTTATATCACCAAGTAAGGCAAATTGAGTGTTTCTCCCAAGTTATTATTTCCCTCGAAAATTGCTACCAAGAATGTAAACATGAAATCATTGCCTATTCTCAACTTGTTTGCCTCTATGTGATTCTTGTATTTGAATTTTGCTCTTCATGGAATTTCACATAGAGTGCAATAGAGACACTAAACCAGTTTACTAATGCTGTTTGGTTTTCTGTGTCACAGGTCTCCTTTGTTGTAAGAGGTTAAAAATAATCACATAGAATTTCCTCAAGTGTTTTTGAAGAACACTGGATGCATGAAATGCTTCACAAACAAACAAAGATCCAAACAAGAATTGGAGTGGGAAACAGGGGCAGTGTTTTAATCTGACCTAAGGCAATTTCATCTTGCACAACTATCAAGCTCTTTTCTTTAGGTATCCATAATTGTTACTGGCTAGAGGTGTAGAGATTTAGCCTCTCCCTCTGGGAGTTTTGTTTTTAGATTGTAATGCGAGCAAATCTCAGAACAACCTTTTCTTTAGACATGTATTTTAATAAACAAGAACAAAACAGGCCGTCAACTCTATGAATTCACAAATTTTTTTAAAGTGGTCCAATATCATTTTGCATGAAAATGTCATCAGAGACAAATATGATAATATTTAAGAATGGATTCAAGAAACCTCCAGAAATAGGAATCATATTTACAGTGCCATTTCACACATTAAAGAATGAAGCCTTACTAGATTTGTATGTCCTGTCCAAACAAGGGTAGAGAATGTCTCTACAACATCTTATCCAGTAAATACATGCAAGATCTACTAATTACACAAATGGAAATACACTTCTAAAATTCCACTGTTAATCCTAAATAACAAACCATTCTTACAACACATTCTAAAAACACTGTATGAAATAGCAAAATCTCTGGTATATCTGTGAGATAAGGAGAGCCAACATATCTGTAAGAACAACCTTTGGAAATTATTATTAATAAGGGCAACTCACCACTTCTGCCATCCAGTTTAAATTAATTAATACATACAGTCTGTCACATTATCAATGTTGAAGTATTTTGAAGTAAATTATAGACATTCTAACAAGTGAGAAAGTTAAATACATTTGAGAAGTAATATATAGTTTATTTTTATTCTTACAGAGTCCCAAAGAAAACATATTAACATTCAAAGTCTCTGAGATATCACACATAAAACAAACTTGCTTATTTGTTAAACTTTAAAAACTCCAAATGTATTTGATCACAATACAATAATTTAGCCTAACACTATTAATATTCCAAGGAGGCTGAGGTCGGTGTCTCAGCCTGTAATCTCAGAACTTTGGGAGGCCGAGGCAAGTGGATTGCCTGAGCCCGCGGGTTCGAGATCAGCCTAGGCAACTTGGTGAGAACTCATCTCTACAATAAATCAAAAAAAAAAAAAAATTAGCCGGGCATGGTAGTGCGCGCCTGTAGTTCCAGCTGCTTGGAAGGCTGAGGCGGAAGGATCGCCAGAGCCTAGTATGTCGATGTGGGAGTGGCTGTGAGTGTGTCACTGCACTCCAGCCTGGGCAACAGAGTGGGACTCCAATTCAAAAAAGTAAATAACTAAACTAAATTCCAAGGCAGTAGTTCTTGAAGTGTGGTCTTTCAACCAGCATCATCAACATCACCTGGAAATGTGTTAGAAATGTAAATTCTCAAGTCCCAGATTTCCTGAATTTAAAGCTGTCATGTTAAAAGTCTGATGCTCTACCGACTGAGCTATCGACTCACACTTCCTGATTTCAAAACTTACTGCAAAGTTAAAGTTATCAAGACATTGTGGTAATGGTATAAGGCCACAGATCAACAGAACACAACTGACTACCAGAAATAAACCCATATATTAATAGTCAGTTGATTTTTGATAAGGATTGCAGGCTAATTCACTTGGGAAAAAATAGTCTTTTCAATAGATGTACCTGGGAAACTAGACATCTACATGCAAAAACATGGATTTGGACCCCGTTCTACCTACCATACATAAAAATTAATTCAAATTGGGTGAAAGATCTAGATAAAAGGTGCAAAAAGTATAAAACTCAAAAAGAAAGCAGAGGCATACATCTTTGTGACATTAAGTTAGGCAATGATTTTTGAGAAATGACACCAAAAGCATAAGGCATAAACTCGAAATAGATAAAATGGGCTTAATCAAAATTATAAGCATTTATGCTGCAAAGAACATCACCAAGAAAATAAAAAGATAAGCCACAGAAAAAGAAAAAAAATTTGCAAATCCTATATTTGATAAGACCTGCATTTAGAATACATAAAGAACTCCTTCAATTCAATAATTAAAAGACAAGTGGCCGGGCTTGGTGGCTCAGCCTGTAATCCCGGCATTTTGGGAGGCTGCGGCAAGGGGATTGCCTGAGCCTGCGGGTTTGAGACCAGCCTGGGCAACTTGGCAAGACCTTGTCTCTACAATAAATCAAAAATTAGCCAGACATGGTAGCCTGCACCTGTAGTTTCAGGTACTTGGAAGACTGAGGTGAAAGGATCACCAGAGCCCGGCAGGTTGATGCTGGGGTGGCCGTGAGCGTGCCACTGCGCTCTAGCCTGGACAACGGAGTGAGACTCCAACTTAAAAAACAAAAAACAAAACAAAGCAAAAAGACAAGTGACTCAATGTAAAAATGGCTATAGTTCCAGCTACTCAGGAGATTGAGGTTAGAGGATCTCTTGAGCCTAGGAGTTTGAGTCCAGCTGGGGCAACATAGTAACATCTTATCTTTACTAAAACGCGGGTGGGGGGGAATGGAATGCAAAGAATGTGAATAGAAGGTTCTCTACAGAAGATATACAAATGGCTGATAAGAAAATAAAATATGCTCAACATCTTTAGCCATCAGGGAAATGAAAATCAAAACCACAATAAAGATACTACTTCATATACCACAATGGCCATAAAAAAATAAACAAACATAATAACAACTGTTGGTGGGCATGTAGAGAAACTGGAATGCGGTGGCAATGTGAAATCATACAGTTAGATTGGCATACAGTCTGGTAGCTAAAAGGAGTTATCATATATGATCCAGCAATTCTATTCCTAAGCATAAACCCAGAGAAATGAAAACATCTGTTCCACACAAAAGTCTGCACAGAAATGTTCACAGTAGCACTAGTCATAATAGCCCCAAAGTGGAAACAACCTAAATGTCTATCAACTGATGAGTGGATAAGATGTGGTATTATCCATATAATGGAGTATTGGGTTATAACACAAAATGAAGTCGCAATACATGCCACAACACAGATGAAAACATAAGAAAATTGTGCTTGGAAAATGCTGCAAAAGACTATGTATTATAAGATTCTATTTACATGACAGTTCATAGAGATAGAAAGTAATTAGTGGTTGCCTACTGTTGGGGTGATTGGGCCATGGAGGGGCAGTGATAAAGGCTGGAAAACATCTTTTTTGAGGTGATAAAAATATTCTAAAGTTGATGGTGGTGATGGTTGCACAACTCAAGTAAAAGCTTGACTCGGATACTTTTTTTTTTTTTTTTTGAGTTGGAGTCTCACTCTGTCACTCAGACTGGAGTGCAGTGGCCGCTCCCGGCCACCACAGCCTCGACCTGCTAGGCTCCAGCGATCCTTCGCCTCAGCCTTTCAAGTAGCTGGAACTACAGGTGCATGCTACCATGCATGGCTAACTTTTGATTTATTGTAGAGATGAAGTCTCGCCAAGTTGCCCAGGCGGGTCTCGAACCCACGGGCTCAGGCAATCCACTCACCTCGGCCTCCCAAAGTGCTGGGATTACAGGCTGAGCCACCAAACCCGGCTGACTCAGATACTTTAAAGGAGTGAATTATGTTATATGAATTATATCTCAGTAAAACAGTTATTAACAACAAAAAATAATAAATAAAAAATAAAAGCTGTCATGTTGTAAAGTCCAGAAATCTGTTTTAACAAGACCTTTTAACATTCATATTAAAGTATGACAGTCACTGGACAAAAAAACCCAGCATCCTGAAGAACACAATTTAGGAACCTTATTCTATAGGCTTGACCTGAAAAAGCATCTTCCTCATTCATCCACATAAACTTTTCTCTAACAGGAGAACCATTACATAGCTAAGTCCCTATCTGATTTATAAGTCCTAATATTATTCCTTATAATCCTATTTATGTTCAAATAGCTTGATTTTGGGGAGCTATGAACATGTAGGACGTGGGATTTGTAATTGACTACTGGCCTGCAGTCCAAGACAATAAGTCAGGAAAAGAGGTCACAATCTAATTAACTTTCTAATTAAAGGAACATAGTCGCTTTCTAATTACACTTACAAAGAATAAAATGTAGCTCATAATTATAAAGTTACTCTGCTCTATTTAAAATTTGCATTGTGTCAGCTATTTCATCATAATTATTATTGTTTAACATTTATTCTGAAATGCAGATTCTATTTTTCAAAGTGCCTTGGAAGAGGTTTTATTTATCTCTCACACTGCAGTTGCAAAATAGGTCAGTATTTTACAGAATGACATGAGATACAGAAAGACTATGGCATTCACATTATATATCATTAACAGAGTTGGGATCTGAGTTCATGGTTTTTTGTGACTAAATTTTTTACCTTCAGTTCAGTGGCTAACATAATGTCTCTTACTATTTTTTTCTCTGGCCTATTTTGTGTGTGTGTGTGTGTGTGTGAGAGAGAGTATGCCAAGATTGTTTTCAGTGCCCATATGTAACCATGGCAATCACCAGGCTACACATCTGCCTTAAAGAGCACTAAGCTGTTAGAATCAGTTCTCAAGAGAGTCTGTCAGCATACAACTAGTCTGTCACAGCACTCTGGGTTTCTCATTTTGATCCCACCAACCATGTACAAACATGCAACCAATAATAATAAATGTCTACCAATAGATATTGTTTCTAACTTGCTCTATTGTTCCTGCATCTTAATAAACCATTTGTACTTCCAAGAAGATGCAAAGATGCTTTATGAAAAGAAAAAAAAATAATAAAACTAACATTAGGTTGCCTTTTTGTTTTACAACACAAAGTTGAAATCAAATGTGTCATTTTTCACCAAAATATTGTTTCCTATTACTGAAGAGAAGTGATGGGCCTGAGGGTCTCATGCATTACAAATCTCGTGTGCTTTAGATAGCTAGTAAATCACTTGCGTTTTTGCCTATAGTACTTTCTGCAGAGCTCAGCGTTTATTGCTTACAGCTGAATACAACCACCTAAATCATCCATCACGCTTTTATAACCAACTGTAGCTTTCCTTTTCATCCATGAAAAAACTGGCAGACTTTATGAGAATAAGTGAGAAGTGCCTTTACACACCCCAAAGTACCATGCATGCAGTAAATAGCACATGTATTTTGTAAGAGAAAAACATATTTACTGATTTCAATAGATAAAAGCTTCTGAAATTATCCACCCACATACTGACCTCACACCTAACTTTCCATATTATCATTTTAAATGCTTAGATTATTTAATGTGTGTTTCAGTGAGTCTATGTTTATAAGTGGGTGGACCAAGACTGAATATTTTAGATTAAGACTAAAAGAACAAATATCACACGAGAGATTTAATAGCTAGGGAAGTTTTTTTTTCCTCACTACGTTTCTTCAACTTTCGTCAGTTCAAAATGCTATAGAAAATGGTAATTTTTGAGACCATCGAATTCATCCCTCTCATTTTTACTAGTAAAGAAATGAGGCCCACCTTGCTTATTTTGGATGCTATATTCCTACAAATCTTTAATCAGGATTGGCTAGTTAGGTGACACTAACTGAAGATGATGTGTCTTCTTTCTCTCAAATTATTGAAGTCCTCTTTGACTTCTTTCTTTCAGATCTGTTGTGGCAGTGGTTCTCAATTGTGACTACATTTTATAATAGCCTAGGGAGTTCATTAAAATACTGGTGCCTGAGATTTATCCCTAGAGATTTGGATTTAATTTCTCTGAGGTGAAGTTCAAGAATAGGGATTTTTAGAAGCTCAAATTGATTATTCAAATGTTGAGATGTTCTTCTTAACAAAGAAGAGAAAAAAGCAACAAAGTCATTTTCCAACATTCCTTGTCCTTGTTTTCTCCTCAATATTTCTACATTTGGGCATAACATTTTTTTCCTTTCTTTTTAAAATTCACTAACAGGAGGACTTTTTCCCCACTATTGAAGAACAAAGAGTGCTTTCTAAAGTTCATTTTCATCCATTGTTGCCTAAGAAGTGCAGCATTGGGTATGCATTTACCCCGAGCTTCTTAGTAACTTTATGATAAAAATACATTTCTGAAAAAGCTTTAGTCTTTAACTGCAGTTCATTACTTTCTCCTCTTCCTATTCCTCTCCTTTATCCTCCTCCTCCTTCTACAGTATTTTGTAGACAGAAATTTAGAAACAGTTTTCAACAGAGTTTGCCAAAGGCTAATAAAAAAAAGAGGTGCTAAACTGAGACTGAGTGATTTTGTGCAAGTCACATCACTTAATTCTCTGTAACTGGTTTGTACAACCCATATCATATATTGCTTGAGTATTATAGCTATTTATATGCTATATTTACACTACTAAATTATAAGCTGGTTTGGAATAAGAACATTGCATTGTTCCTTGTCTTATTTTTCATGTCACTCTTTCTAGTGAACCTAGAAGGTTCTTAAGTAATACCCATTGCGAGGGTGATTTGACAGAATTACACGATTACTATTCTTTGTGAGGTATTCTTGGTCATACTTGATAAACAGTTCTCAATGTGTTATAATGATTACACATTTCAAACATTCAAATAAAGTTTTTCTTTGTTAGAAATCTAGTTCATAAAAAGCATCAATATTGAGACTTCCTATCTTGTACCATTTTCTCAGTCTTCACCACTCATGTACTGATCCTCTCATTTATCTTCATTTAGAAGAAAGGTCTTTTATTCAACTCCAAAAGCATTTACAACTGCATGAATGTATTTTAATTGTAAATATAAATTTTAGAAGATAAAATGGTTCTTTAATGTCTTTTTGATAACTTTTTCTATGTAAGTATTTCTTTGATTCTAGCACCAAGATTGTATCAATAACATGGTAAAAACGAATGACAATTGACTCACTTTGTGTAACATATCTATAGCTCTTCTAGCAATACTGTCCATAAATTGGTTCAAAGAGAAATATTTAACCTCGATTTTGACATGTTTCATAAAAACAATATAGGAACTCTTCCTATGTGAAAAAGCATTTTTTAAATAAACAAAGATCTATGAAAATAATTCATGCTATTACAGCATCAGTTTCTAGATGGTTATTATGCTGGACTCAGGTGAAAAATCACATTCATAGGTCTCATCCTAGGAGAACTTTGGGTAAACTTTGGTGATGTCCATTACAAGTGCAGACGATATGGGGAGGAAAGTAAGTTTAAAAAGTCTTTAGGGAAAAATGAAAGAAAAAGCTTGGTGGTGGATTGGCAATGGGAAGGGAGGGGAGAGAGAAGGATCAAAAAAATTCCAAAGTTCTAATTTAGATGACTGGATGATGTTGCCAACTGAAAAAAAAATCTGGAAGATAAAGAAAAGATGACTCTGTGACCTTTCTGGTTGAGATGGCAGTTGAGAGTAGAAGTCTAAGCTAGGCTTGGGTTTAAAAGGACAAAAGATTTATATGATCTGAAGAGAAACCAGAGTATTAGAGGCGGGGTTTAGAAAGTTGTCAGAAAATAGTTGGTAGTCAAATCCATTCTAGAATTAGATTTTCCAGAGAAAATTTAAAATGAGAAGACAGAGGACCAACCCATGGGTAGATTCAGAAGGTAAGTGGCAATTGTTAGATAGAGAAATAAAGATATACAGAGAGCTGCTTCATGATCACTAACAGAGAAAGGAGTTCTGGGAAGGACAGAGTGGCTAATTGTGTCAAGTGCAGCAAAGGGGGTAATATTATCAGAGTAAAAATTATCCACTTAGGAGAGAGAACATTTCAGTTGAATTTGGATGGTTCAATTCAGACAGCTCTGAGTTGATGATCAAGTGTGATGTCATGCAGGACTGGGACTAAAACCAGGCAAACAACGAGTCTACGAAACAAAATTTTAAATGGCACTCACTCTCAAGGATGTGCAAGTCTGGAGGGAAGCACAAGCAGAAATAAGGCCTACTAGCCAAGTGGAATAAGAACAATGTCCAAGCTCCAAGATAGCTTTGGGAAGATCTGGAGGCACACAAATTTTATGGACTAATTCATGGTGGGTGTGGGGAGTGGCTATTGCTCTAAGACAAAAAGTCAAAGATGAAGTTTAGAAGATGAACAAAAGAGTAACTGACCTAGGGCAATATATCTTAGATCAAATCTCATGCTATAGACAACTATATACATTGCTGCCATTGGGTCGTTTCAGACCGACAGAGTGGCAATTTCATATACCTTAGTGTAATAAGTCTCATTTTTACTCCCCAGGGTATATGTGATCCCAGAATCCAAAGAAAGACTAAACTGAAGTATAAAAGTTCAGAGATACTAGCTGTGACAATGAATGTTCTATAACCAAGTAATAGATATGTATTGAATTTTTATCATGTGCAAAACACTTTATAGCATATTGTATGCTGTTTTGATCCACATCATCCTAGTGTCATCTTTTCTAACCAGATTGGAAATTCTTCCTATGGAAGGGTGTTTCTGGTACTCCTCTTAGATTCCTGCAAAACACACAAATTTAATATATAAGTTGTGCGTGACACGGGGGCCCTCATTAGAAAATGAAGACTCAAAGAAGTGGTAAAACCTAAATGCTTTTATTCTAGGATGAACAAGGAGAGGCAATTGTGGGAAAGAAACTAAATTATATGGGGAGGCTAAAAACCCAAATTTCGAACAGCAGGATGTTGAGGAATGGCAGAATTTGCTACCCCCAAATATGACACTTTGACACAAGAATCATTTTGATCACTTGTAAAACAGTAGGTACACAAAGAGTGTATTTTGACCTCCTCTGTTCTCCCTGATAGTGGAAGATAAAACTCCCATGTTAAAGATGTCTTCCCAATACCAGAAGACAAGAAACATTCTTTTTTTTTTTTTTTTTTTGAGTTGGAGTCTCACTCTGTCGCCCAGACTGGAGTGCAGTGACTGCTCCCGGCCACCGCAGCCTCGACCTGCTGGACTCCGGCGATCCCTCTGCCTCAGCCTTCCAAGTAGCTGGAACTACAGGCGCGGGCTACCACGCCCGGCTAGTTTTTTGATTTATTGTAGAGATGAGGTCTCACCAAGTTGCCCAGGCGGGTCTTGAACCTGCGGGCTCAGGCAATCCACTCACCTCAGCCTCCCAAGGCGTGGGATTACAGGCTGAGCCACCGAGTCCGGCGACAGGGAACATTCTTATCATCAGAGATGGGAAGTTGAAACCTACAGAATTCTGTATAAACTGAACTTATTCAAATAACTTTATCTGCCTTTAGTCTCCCCATATAATTTAGTTTCTTTCCCACAATTGCCTCTCTTTGTTCATCCTAGATTAAAAGCATTTAGGTTTTACCACTTCTTTGAGTCTTCATTTTCTAATGAGGGCCCCCTGTCACATACAACTTATATTAAATTTGTGTGTGTTTTTCCTGTTAATTTTAATATCAATTTAATTCTCAGGCTCAGCTGAAGACCCTAAAAGGGTGTAAGTAAAGTTTTGTCTCGCTTGCAAGCCATACAATCCATTCTTGATAGATGGGTGATGAAGGAGGCATAAGATGTCATTCTCCGTATCTAAAAATTACGTTTTCATAGCAAGGAACAAATAGCCTTTAGTATCTTTACATTGATAGCACTTTATTTTACTAGTGGCTTGAATACAACAAGATAGAATGATAGATAGATAGAGAGATAGAGATAAGTAGAGAGATGTAAATACTGATATAGACATAGACATTTGGTTTACTTTATTTTATTATTATGGTATTTCCTTTCATGTTTTCAGTAGCTTTTAAACCTTTGAGGAAGTTTTTCCCTTGTACCACTTGAAAGGTAGTTTAAATTTGGACATACTTATTTTATTAAAACTCATTGCTTTTCTTATCAGGGAACCCATGCTATGCAATTTTTGGACAAACTTAATTCAACTGAAGCTGAGACGGGCTCCAAATTCAAGTAGAGTGTTCAATTCATTTTCTAATTGCATAAAATATGTCATCACAGAGATAGACTTCTAATTTTCAGCTATTAATTCCAAGTTTCTTTTTTCAGTGCTTTATATGTTCGTATTGGGCTAGGCAAACAATTTATATTTGTTCAAGTAGAGCTACTAGAATGCATTGCTAAATGCTGCTAAAACAAGAATTATATGAAATAATCAATATAATGTTATCTATACATATGCATATATATGAGTTTTAGTTTGTGTTTATGTAATTCACAAATTTAAAAATTGTCTATCTTGGTAAACTACAAATTAAGACTTTCTGATATACTAATTATAACTATTTTTGTGCAGTTAAACGATATCAAGACATGTGAGTTTTATAGTGGTCCAATGGATACCTGAATTCAACTACATCTCCACAATTTCTTATTTGCAATTCTGAATTCCTGGAAACTCTGAAAACTGAAAGTTTTTTCAATAATGTTACTCATTTGGTGGCAAAAATTTTCCTTGAAACTCCTATAAAGCTATCTACAGTCTTTATCACATTTAGTGTGAATATTCATATGTTTTACTGAAGAAAAATGACTCTGTTTTATTATGAGATGCTGTTCCTGAGCTCTCTTGAATGGTATGTAATACATGGCATATATATAAACTATATTATCTTACTACATTCTGAATAATTTTAAATTCTAGGTTGTATCTTGTTCCAGCTCCCAGGAGGTACTAATAGACTTAAGTATTCATAGAATATCTGAAGAGTTACCAGAGTGTCAGGAATTCCAGGCTCTACCCCAAGACCCAAGAGAAAGGATTCAAGGGACTAGCTTGAAGTATGTTCACCAGTATTTTCTAAAATCAAATCTAGGTCACTTGGAACATATTTCTTAAAAAACGAAAGATGTTTTTGGACTAGTGTCAGAGCTCCTAAGTTGGTGTGCCAAGACTCTCAATTCAACTGAGACTCAGGTACTGAGAGACTCAAGTACTGTCGAAGAAAGTTAAATAATAGTAGCTTTACTTTCTGTTCAATTACATGGGACGGGCATTGCACTGCTTAATTTAATCCTCCACAACAAACTCACAAGCAGGCATAGATGAATAATACGGTGGTTGTAGAAATAATTAAATATCTTAACATTTGTGTGTGCAAACGTGTAAAAAATACCAAAAAATTGGGCCAAGAGATATTACTGTTTTAATAGCTCTACCTACCTCTGCCACCCAAGTAGTTCCAAAATTAGTTGCCCTTGTGGAAAAAAAGAATCTTAAAACCTTGTATCTTAAAACTTCACCTTCTCTCTAATATCCTGGTATAAATAACTGATTCAAACCAGAATGCTGGTAAGTGGGCTTATAACTCCAGAATGTTCACCTAGAGTCTTGAGCCAATTGTATACACCTGAAATAACCCTAAAATAACTCTCAAATTCCCACTCAGTGAGTGTGATCTGAGTTAGAAGGGTATATATTTAAAGGTAAAAGATTAATCAACAAATTTCTTTCTCATTCTGTGTGCACGTGTTTGTACTAGTGTTTGTGCACATACACAAACCTGCTCCCATAGATGCATTTCAGTAGATGCCTACTATTTGTCTCATTAACAGATTAGTGGGTAATGAATTTTCTCCTACATTGACATGAAAAGACATCCTTCCTACTGAGAGAAATTCCGTATCTGGAGTAATGAATGGAAATTCCATTACCAATACCATCTTCAAGATTCAATGGTTTGGATACTAATCCCCCAAATTTCTCTCTTTATATTTCTTCACCAAGCGCAGTGAAGGATATGCTTTAATTGTGTTTCAGTAATAGTCATGTGTGTCCTATAGTTTATGAGGACAGAACATAAAGAGTTATACAAACACCTGCACAGAAAAAAGTATGTGCTACAAAAAACCATATTTCTATTTTTAATAATAGTTGCCATTTATTGCTTGATTACTCTGTACTACAAATTGTGCCAATGTCTTAAACACACCATTTAATTTATTTATTACTATAGAACCAGGAAAGTATTATTAATATTTCTATTGATTAAGAGAGAAAATTACCCTAAGAGTAGAAAATTAAGTCACTTGCCCAAAGTGACTGTCAAAAGGGGAAGCTGGGATTCAAATGTAGCTGTATGTGTCCAGAGCCAGACCAATTTTCAATCCTACCTTTGAGTGGCTTGCCAATTCTAATGATCAGGCGAAATAGTATTCTTCTGATATTTCTGTATTCTAGCTGAACTAAGAATGAATTAAAATAAGAACAAAATCTCATATGGATAATTTATTCCTAAAGTGGCTCTTACCAATATCTTTCCTACTTTGTCTTATAAATCCTCTGTCTTCATAGGTTGAATTCACCCAGGTCTAGTCACTCCTTCTCTTGCCCCTCGGTGCTTAGGCACCAATATGTACTATTGGAAGCAGCATAAAGTGAAAGCCACAAGAAAGTCTGTTATAATGTTACATTCTTCTCCCTTTTGTAAGTTGCACAAGCCATTGAAGCAACATGACCAGGTGTGAATAAAGTCTTTCTCCTGGAAGTAAGTAAAAGATGGTTGTCACTAACTGTAGAAATGTTTCAGGAGTAAATTATGTGAAGTCAGAAAATCATCTTTTATACTTCAAAAATTTGGAAAGTGGATGACAAAGGGGCTTAAGGAAAATAAGCTAGATATAGTGAGATTCCTTTCCATCGTTTACATGTCACCGATGAAAACCAAATATGTTAGTCATTTTTAATTAGTTAAAAACAATGCATCAAAACAATCTTGTCATTTAGTTCCAACTATCTACTTATTGACTATTGGGTTTTCACTAATTACCATGCCACAAAAGAAAGCAACTCTGAGTGAAATCACATAATAGAAAATTACAAAATCAGTCACTCCAGAGTGTGAGTTGCCAAATTTCAGAAATGAAAGAATTTATATTAGTTTTGCATGTTTCCTTTCACATCATCAGGAACAAATGGTTACATATGGACCAGCAATTGATGACTAGTTTATATTGAACACAGGCTTATAATCAAGTTATCTTCTAATAGATTTAACCATTAAGTGCTATGTTTATTGCCTTAGTAATTACCTTTTAATTGTCATGATTTTTCAAACCCAAGTTTTCCCCAGAAAAGTAAAGAAAGAGGCATCAGCTAACTTGATCAGTTGTGATTCCAACCGGAAATAAGGGCTTTGTGTTTTGTTTTTGATATTTAAAAGCCATAACAGAATTGGTAGATCAGGTTTTACATGTACTCCTTGCAGTTTTCAAATTGGGTCCATCCCATTATTTTTCTCTGGATGTGTTTGGGTTTTTCTTCCTACCAGCTGTGCTCATCAAGATCTCTTCAACTGCATGGAATGGCTTCTTTCTCATTTTTTAGGGGTAAAATCTTACGTGCCCTAGAAGGTCCAACTCAAAAGCCACATGATTCCCACACTCAGTTGTGCTATTGCCTCATTGTTTAGACTCTCTTATATTATTTCTTAATTCTGCACCGTAATGATTTGCACTCATTATTATTGCTGTTGTTGCTCA
This sequence comes from Tarsius wallacei, assembly GCA_963574415.1. Taxonomy (NCBI): domain Eukaryota; kingdom Metazoa; phylum Chordata; class Mammalia; order Primates; family Tarsiidae; genus Tarsius; species Tarsius wallacei. Next base: position 61,758 of record CAUYQG010056614.1, on the reverse strand, counting down.
AATCTGACTGTAAGCTTCCATAGAGGACTGCCTTGCTCATTCCTATTTCTTTTTGAGAGTTTTCTTGCTCTTGAGGAACTCAGTAAGTAGTTCCTAAATTGAATGACGAAAACTGTCACCTTTTGAAAATTGAAACTAATAAGCATTAAGGTGAAACAGACATGGTCATTCATCTGTTGAAAATCTCACTGTAAAAAATGGCTTATATAAAGGATGGCTGATGAATTTAGGCTACTTCCTAAATCTCTTTACTGGATTCTCTAGTTTATTTCCTAAAGGCATAGAGGACTTAATGTCATGAATGCCAAATAAACTCTGACCTAAATCCATGTAACAATGTTGGAGCTTTGTTGTCCCAAAACAAGGTTGGTGGTCTGAATGAAGAAGAGACAAAAGTCAGCTGAAAGGCAAAAACTGCCCAAGAGTGACATCATTCTAGTGTCAGCTACCAGACCCTCAGACTGCTAGACCTCCAGAATGAGGAGGAATAAACTGTCGAAGCAAGCAGTTTGTGGGAATACCCCTTAAATTTTTTTCTCTTCTCTTCTCTCTAATTCTCAGTACCAAGAATTCTTCTGATCTATAATTTCCTGTCTTCAATAGATTTATTCATTAAGAAGGAGTGCCCTGCTCAAGTGATTGATGCCAGTTATCTTTCCAGATTCATCTCTCATTTTATTTAATGAATCAGCATTCTGGTTTATAAATCAGTTTCTGGCAAGTTGGTATAGCATTCATCACTTCTCTACAGCTTGGTTGCCCCTAAGTGAGCACATTCATTTACTTTTTCATTGCTGTAATTCTGAAGAGTGGCCCCTGGACCTGTGGGAAAATTTCCAAGATCAGCCTCCGTGTGACTTTGAATCAAAGCAGACAGCTCACACTGATATATTTTAAGAGGATAACTGTGCTTTAAGAATAACTTGTTACTATAATTATTGAAGTTCATAATATTCAGTAGGCGGTCTACACATACTTGTGAAAGTAAATTGAATCTTTTGCTATCAGTAAGCCACAACCAAGAAAAACTTCTTGTTTTTCTTCTTCTTTTCCTTTATCAGAATTATGGGCATGAGAAGGGCAAGAGAAAAAGAGATAGAGCCCATGAGAAAAGCGATCAGAACAGGAAAGAACCCACAGCTCCCATGGGTCTATGTATGACCTATGAGCAGATTAAGGCAAGACTGAGCATCACTGCCCAAAAGAAGTGAACTTAAAGGAGCAGGGATGATAGAAAAGACAAGATATTAGTATGATTAACTGAACAAAATGCTCTAAGAATTTTTTTTTTTTTTTGGCCGTGCAAAAGCCTTTCAGCTTGATGAGGTCACACCTCAGTTTTGCAGCATTCGCTTTTGGGGATTTGGTCATGAATTAATTGCCTACTCTGATGTCCAAAATGGTATTTCCTACATTTTCTTTGAAGATTCTTACAGTTTGAGGATCGACATTTAGGTACTTTCTCCATTTTGCATTGATTTTTGTATATGGTGATAGATAAGGGTCCAATTTCAATCTTCTGCACGTGGTTATCCAATTTTCTCAGCTCCATTTGCTAAGTATGGTCTCCTTTCCCCAGTGATTATTATTGGTGCCCTTGCCAAAGATTAGTTGGTTAAGAGACAATGTTGTTGCTTCAGGAAACTGTCCAAACCCCCCCATTTCCTTTAGAATTTTTAGTTTATTTGCATACAGATGTTCATAGTAATCTCTGATAAACTTTTGAGTTTCTTCATGGTCAGTCGTGACCTTGCCTTTTTTTATTTCTAATTGACTTTCTCTTTTTAAATAGTCTATCTGGTCAAGGGTCCATCAATCTTATTCATCATTTCAAATAATTAGGTTTTTGTCTTGTTGGTATTATATTGTATTTCTGTGTTCTATATCCTACAATTGTGACTTCATTTTAGTGATCTGAATTTTTCTACTAAAATTAGGATCTAAATGACCTTGCCTTTACAGCTCCCTTGGGTGTGACATTAGGGCGTTTACATGTGATCTATTTTCTTGATTGCATGTGCAATGCTATAAATTTTCCTCTTAACACTGCTTTTACGGCATCCCATAGACTATGATAAGGTATGTCTTTGTTTCTGTTTGCTTCCAGGAATCTTTTCATTTCTGTCTTGATTTTCTGTGTTCAGTCAGAAGTCATTCACCAGCATGTTGTTTAGTGTTCATGTCTTTGTTTTGGGGAGACCTTGTTGGTGGTAATGTTTATTTTTATTCCACTGGGATCTAAGAAGAAGCACGGTATTATTTAGACCTTTTAAACTTTATTCACACTTGGTTTATGTCCGAGAATGCGATCAATCTTGGAGTATGCTTCATGTGCTGATGAATAGAATATATACTCTTTAGTTGTTGGGTGAAGTGTTCTGTAGATGTCTATGAAATCTGTTTGATCAAGTGTTGAGTTTATGTTATGGATCTCCTTGCTGGTCTTTTGACTCAATGATCTATCTAGGGCTGTTAGCAGGGTACTGAGGTCTCCAACTATGACTTGATGGCATGTTTTCTTACTAACTTCAAGCAGAGCATGACAATGTGGACAAATACTGGGATCCAGATGTCAAATACCTAACCTCACCTCAGAGAGAAGGAAAAGAAAGAAAAAATTCCTGGTTTACATGTAAACAAAATGGGAAGAATTCTCATGAAGTTCTATACAGGATGGCACAGAACATCAAGTTTGGAAGGCTAGAATTTCTAAATTGAATTATTTTGGGAGCAACCAATAGACAAATATTGAACAGTCTAAACTTCACTTAATAGAAGTACATAGGCTTCAGTCTCACTGTCTGTGAAGCTGCTCATGAGTGAAAAAGGGAAAGAGCCCAAAGTTCTGAATAAAAACCCTACAGGGATATAGCTGGGCTTTAGGTGAATGAAGCCAGAGAACCTCAATGAACATTGCCCCACAAACAGTGAAAAGGTCAATTCCCTCTGGAAGGCAACTGTGTTTCTACCTTGCTTCCCACAGTCACCACTTACCCAAGCCTCATAGCACTTGCAGCAGCCTTGTACCATGATGCCTTTCATCCAGTAATCACATCTTCCTGCTCCTTGGAGAGGCCTTGGAAGGGTCCTGATTAAGTTGTAATGAGAAGTTTTGGCAGTTCCTTATGTCCTGGGTCCTAAAACTAATGGATTAAATTTTGAAACACATGGCTATCCAAACCTGGAAACATCTTCAGAGGTCCTTGTGAAAAATTGGAAGAGGGGGGCCATAAGGTCATAAATAGGAAGTGCTCTTGGGCATACAGATAAATTATATGACTCCTTGAAAAATGACTGCAAAGGTTTAAGTAGGTAGATGTTGGGCAGAACAAAAGAATTCTACTCACCAGAATTTCTTTTTTGAATAGTGTGATGACCCCTATTAGAAGAAGAGAAATAGAGAAGAAAAACTCTATCCCCAAGGAACTAAGCAAGAATGACTGAAGGCAGGTACCACTGAATGCCAAAGAAGAAGGTGTTAAAAGGAAAGCAAGTATAGCAACTTCAGTCTTGAAGAGAGAGAGAGACACAGAAAGATTGGGATTTTAGCCACCCAAGAGTGAGCAACTTTGAAGAAAGAAAATCTGTAAAGGATTTGGGGCCAAGTTTTCTGGGTAACATTCTGAGGAAACTCACCACTCCAATTCTGCCATGCTGGGAAAGTCTGTATTAAAATTTGCACTATAAGAAAATGACTGACAGTGGTGGGAAACTATGGGGGGGAGGGGAAGGGAGATGGGATTAATGGTAGTCAATATCTGTTTGGGGACGGGGAGACACCTCTTATCAACAAGGGTGCCTGAACGAAGCACATTTGTATACCTAACACTTAACTGTACCCCACAATATCATCATAAAAATATTGATTATTAAAACCCCCCCAAACAAAAAAAACTAAGTTTTCCTTAATGAGTAAATGAGCTTTAATTAAAAGAAATTATGAAATTTAAAAAATTGCATATTTTCCAATGACTTCCCTTTTCATGGATAATGAAATGCAAACTCTTTGTCATCATCTCCAAAGTCTCTTGCAGTCTCTTCAACCTGATCCCATGCTTTTTTCCCCCTTCACTTCTGTCTAGCCTGGTACGCCTCAATTTCCTCCACCTTGCCACGCTCTTTTAGGCCTCTGGAGTCTTATGCACTTTTACTCTCTCTGCCTGGAATGTTTGTCCCATATTTTATAATCTTAGACAGGCCTTTCCATTCTGTATGAAAATGTCCTCTTCTCCCAACACTTCTATGCAATTTGCTGACTTTACTTTTCTGTTTAGCATTCATCTACACCTGAGAAAATATTTGTATATTTAATTGCATATGGTCTGACTACTTCAGAGAATGCAAACTTCTACATGAACTTTTTTTTTTTTGGTCACCAGCTATCCCAGCACCTAGAGGAGTATCTGCCTCGTAACATATCTAAGAATACACAATTGGTAAAAATAGGACTATCCTTCAGGTTTCCAGTATCAGAGACAAGCTCCAAGGCAGGCTAGCAATTTACATTTTTTTAGTTTAAAGTAAGTCAAAACATCATAATATAGCAAAAATCAGCAAATTACATTTCTTCTTCAAATAAAAGATTTTTTAGTAGTTAACCTCATTTTTTTTTCTTGCTGTTACCCCATGAGGTTGATAAGAACAGTTTTGGCTGTTTTTAAAACATGAAAACTAGAGATATACAACAAGTCCGTGTTGGAGTTCAGACCAGAGTACAGCTCTCTTGACAGTAGTCCAGTCTGCATTTCATCAAAACTTTTATCAAACTTTATTGTTTCCCTTTGAAAAATATAGCTAAAAGCATCAAAACCAAAATAATATTCAATACAAACAGAAAACATAACTATTTAGTTGCTTTGACCTTTTATATAAACTCCTTGTCACCTGAATCCTATGAGTTACTATTTGAAATTCTTATGAGATAAGTTGGTCTGCACATGTCTCAGAAGGGCTATTTCTCTTGAAATAAAATAATAAAATAAATGTTTGCTCTTTTTTGGAAAAGAAGAAAAGAAAGTTTAAATTCACTCATGGTGTGAGTTTTTATTTTTATTTTTTCTAAGAAGCACTTAAGTTTAACTTTAGCAACAGAAGAACAAGTAGAAATCAGTAACAAATATTTGTTAAACAATTAAACTGGAAATAAACTAAAGGGGAGAAAAGATAATAGATCTAGGTTGATTCAACAATTTTCATTTATGAGTGAGGCATTCATTCTCCTAGAAGCTTACTGTGAGTAGGTGCACATTCGCCTACAAAAAAAAGATTTGCCATCACCTGAAAATTGTGACTTTTTAAGTTTCATTTTTTTCAATGAAATATATTTCTGATCATTCATAAAGGTTTGAATTACTCTGAGAATTGTGCATACTGAGCAAGAGTATTTCTTGCTTTTCTTTGTATTATATCAGATTGTTAATAAAAATATGTAGCATTTAAGTCTCGGGTTATGACAATGTAATCCAAGCATTTCGGGAGGCTGAGGCGAGAGGATTGCCTGAGCCTGGAGGTTCAAGACCAGCCTGGGCAACTTGGTAAGACCACATCTCTACAATAAATCACAAAATCCAGCCAGGGGTGGTGGCGTATGTCTGTAATTCCCCTACTTGGAAGGCTGAGGTGGAAGGATCGCTTGGGCCCAGCAGGTCAAGGCTGCGGTGGCCATGAGTGTACCATTGCACTCCAGCTTGGATGACAAGTGTGAGACTCCAACTCAAAAAAAAAAAAAAAGAGAGAGAGAGAGATTTAGAGTCCATCATACTCATTGATCTATGACAGAAACAAAGAACTGAGTACCACATGTTCTCACTCGTAAGTGGACCCTGAACATTTATCATGATGCTACATGACAGAGATTGGCAGTAGCAGGTCACTGCTAGGGGAAGGAGGGAGGGGAGGGCACATAACACTAATAAGGGTAACTGATCCCTAACCAGGTGGAGTGAGAACCAATGGGTGATCCAAACTTCACCTGTACAATGATCACTTATATACCTAACCCTGAATTGTACAACATATCTTTAAAATTAAAAAAAGGATTAAAATTTTTAAAAATATTTTTCTTTCAAAAAGAAAAATGAACAAAAAATTAAAAAAATAAAAAGAATGAGCAGAATGGATCATATTTTCAAAATAAAACGTAAAAATATACAAACCTGGCAATGTTTTTTCTAAAATATTTTTATTTGTATATTAAACCAAAGCAAAATGAAAAGCATGGGAAAGTAACCAAGAAACATCTTTAGATCATATGTTTTCGTATTTTGGGGCATAATGCAAAAATCTTAACTATGTCAGACCGAGGATCAAGCAGACTGAGATACAAAATTATAATTGAAAAGACTGATCTGTGTTTTTCTTAAAGGTATTTAACTTTTTTCAATGATAGAATTTACAAGTATGGCTAATTCCTTCACATTCAAAATAAGAAATATAAGTAGTGTATGTAGTCTATATGGCATCATCTATATAGATAAATTGCACAAAAATTATTTGTAGATATATCCAGATATATGTTTTGATAACATTGGTAATATTTAAAAATGAAACAATTTCCACATTTTATGCAGTCTAAAATGACAACATGTATTTTGGTTTTTAAATTTTCACACATCTCAGTTGAATTATAAATAACTTGAATTACAGTGAAGTTCAGTGATTGCCACGAGATCAGTTATCTCACTAATAACAAAGGTAGAACTAGAACCCAGGCCTTCTGATGCCAAGCCTGGTCACTTCACCACTCTATGGAAATTATCTTTCCGATGATAATTTAGTGCGCCATGAATTAATTCCTTAAAATTAAAATAGTCCAATAAAAAGCAATGTTTTCTGTAAGCACACAAACTTGTTTGTTCCACAAAACTTTGACAATTCCTCTGCTCATGTTCTTGTTTCTAGATTATCCTTATCTACTCAAATTACAGAGATTTCTACATTGGAATTAAATAAATTTAGCAGGTGCTCCCTTGAAAGGGGTGTGAAATGTTCTATTTTAAGTCACTGTTAAGATTCCCAAATCAAGATTCAGTTCACATTTTATGCTTAATTTCCCACAACTAAAATTTTCTATTGTCATTTAGAACATTTTAATTTGCATGTGAGATGAAAAACAAAATGAAGAAGCATGGGAAAATGAGAAGAGATAAAATATTATATGCACCTTTTGCTCTTTTTTTTCTGTCCATAAGGATATAAGCTAAGATTCACTGTGTGTATATGTATATAAAGTACATACACATATTTATAGGCTATAGTGTTACTCAGATTAATGGGTATCTATTGTGAAATATTTATACTTAACATAGCAGAAAGAGGAACTAATGTTACAAGAAATAAAGTCTCTCCAGAGAAATTCACATTGATTCTATTTCTGATCCTACCCATCATACAGTTTCAAAGCCATTGAAATATATTCCTTCATTTCCTTGGACTTGACCTTTATTTATCAACAGAAAGACATAAAGTTAGAATTATAACATCCTACCTCACTACAATTTTCTTATTTCCAATACAGTTCTAGTAACTATTGGCATACATATTGCAAGTTTTAATAAGCCATTCACTAATTTTGAGTCTATTTCTTCTGTCCCTTTTAATAAAATTTATTGCTTTCTAGAGTCAGTGTTAGCAGGGACCAGCAACAGGAGTGAAACTTAAATTCATTCATTTTACTACTAGTTAACACCCTTGGTGAACAAGTAACATTTTTATATTTTGTCTAGGATTCCCATTCTGCAGTCTCTGGTCTTGATTCTCACCAATGAGCAGGGCTATCTTATGTGAGTATCAAAGTGTATCAGAGAAACTAGTAATAAATGGGACAGTATTGTGAAAGAAGCCAAATATGATGGATTTTATATACGCAAACACAAAATGATATAAGTCATTGGTGTGGCAGGAGTGGAAAAACCAATATATTTTGTTAGTCAGGTCAAGGCCAACATTACTAAAAATGTGATCATTAAGTTACTGGGAATACAGTGGAGCTCACCAGAATGCAACTTTATATTGTGTGATAATATTCTGTTGTGTCATGATTACTTTCTTCTGACAGTTAAAAACTGAACAAAGATAAAATATTTAACATAGAAATCTACATTTACGATTTAACTTTTCTTTTTGCTTTCTGGGTTCCAGCTACCCTATCTCCATTGTTGACAATTGGAAACCACATAAAGTCTCCTACTTAGTATGCCTTCTGTCTATATTGCTTTTCTTTCAAATATCTGCATGGCTTATTTTCTCAAACAAGTCTCTGTTTAAACATTACCTGTATTAGTATCCTAGGGCTGCTGTAACAAATTAGCACACACTGGGAGGCTTAAAGCAACACAAGTGTGTGCTCTCACAGTTCTGGAGGCCAGAAGTCTGAAATCAAGGTTTCTATAGGATTTGTTTCCTCTGAAAACTCATAAGAATAATTCTTTCCCTGCCTCTCTCCTAGTCTGGCTTCTGGTGGTTGCCCACAATCTCTGATGTTACTCAGCATGCAGATGCATCACATAGCTTTCCTTTCTTTGTGTCTCTGTGGATTTTCCTGTTTTGTCTCTTATGATGGCACTCATAATTGGATTGGGGGTGCACCCTACATTCACTTCTATCTCATCTGAATATCCTTAATTACATCTGCAAAGATCATACAATACAGTCATCTCTCATATTTGAGGGGAATTGTTTCCAAGTCCCCCGTGGGTACCAAAATCCAAAAATGGTCAAGATCCTCATGTACAATGGTGTAGTATTTGCATAAAACTATGCTCATTCTCCTATATACTTTAAATCATTTCTAGATTGCTTATAATACCTAGTATACAATGTAAATGCTATGTAAATAGTTGTTATACTATATTTCTATTTGTATTTTTTTCTTGAATATTTTTGATCTACAGTTGGCTGAATCCATAGATGCTGTGGATACAGAGGACTGACTGTATTTTCACATAAGACCACATTCACAGGTACTGAGGTTAAGACTTGAGTGTATATTTTAGGAGTCAATATTTAACCTACTATATTGCTTTAAAGAGGATATCACTGACAACACTCAATGATAAAATAGCATTATTCATAGTACATATACTAGCACACTCTTCCATCTAGTCCTGCATTATTTTCTTGATAGTACCAAATATTCAGAATATGTCCAATCTTAATGTATAGGTCTACCTTTCTAGAATGTAAGCTCCATGAAAGTAAAGACTGTCTATTTTGTTAATTGATGTTCCTCAGCAACTAGAACATTATCTGGCATACATTAGATTCTCAATAAATATTTACTGAATGAATGAGTAGATGTACATAGCCAAAATCTAGCTGAACATTATCGATTGGTTTTGAATAATTTATAATATTTATGATTTCACAAAACAAAGTTATTAGGGCTGTGGTAAGCAGAATATTCCCCCACAGTAACAGTAACCTTATGTGGTAAAAGATGAGATTAAGGATCCTGAAATGGAGAGATAATTCTGGATTATCTGGGTGCAAACCAATTTAATCACAGGGAACTTTATAAGATGGAGGCAGGCAGGAGTGTTAGAGTCAAACAGAGATATGATGATGGAAGTAAAGATGAAAGAGGGAATAGAGAGACAGAATGAGAGAGAGAGAGAGAGAGAGAGAGAGAGAGAGAGAGATTTGAAGGTGCTATACTGGTGACTGGTGGCTTTGAAAGTGGAGGAAACAGTGATGTGTCAAAGAATATAGTCATCCTTTAGAAGCCAGGAAAGCCAAGGGAAACGATTACCTTCTAGAAGGGTCATAGCCCTGCCTACACTTTGATTTTAGCCCTGTAAAGCTTATATTTTTACTTCTGACCTCCATAACTACAAGACAATAAATTTATATAGTTTCAAGCCACTAAGTTTGTGGTAATTTGTTACAGTAGCAATAGAAAACTAATACAAAGATTATAATCTTTTTGAGTCCTAATTTATTTTCCATAAAGTGGATAATCAAACAAGATAAGAATCCTGTTTTTATACTGACTTTTTCATTTTAAAATTTATTCATAATGTCCTAAGAGCAATTAATAAATTGGAATGCAAAAAAAAGTATATATGAGGGAGGATTCCAAAAATACTGCAATTATCTTTTGGAGGGTGGATCCTTTGTAGTCCAGTTGGAATTTGATCCACCAGATCAAATGGTCGACTAAAGTTTTTATCTGGAAGTTTTGAGAAGGTTGCATCAAAATTTGCAGAAGAAACATCCTGAGTTGTGGCAAACAGGTGACTGGTTCTTCCGCTATGACAACGCACCTGTTGGCACTGTGCTGAGTTTTCAGCAGTTTTTGACCAAGAACAGCATAATCCCTCCCTGTGCCCTACCCTCCCTATTCACCCAATCTTGCCCTGAGTGACTTTTTTTGTGTGTGTCTCCAAATGAAAAAAGTCCTCAAAGGGAAACATTTTGCTGATGTGGAAGAGGTGAAACAAAAAACGGCAGAAGTAATAAAAGACATGGATATGAGAGGTTCAAAAACTGTTTTGAGCAGTGGAAAAAGCATCTCGATAGGTATATTGCATCAAACAGAGAGTATATTGAAGGTGACTAGAGTTCAAACGTGTAAGAATAAATACACATTTTAAAAAATGAATAAGTTATGTCTTTTTGGGTCCCCCTCATATTTTCTAATATATTTCCAAACCAAAGCAGAGATAGACTTTGTACAACATTTTATAAGATACCTATTTTAAACAACTAAGGCCCATGCATATTATAGTGGTAGTGTATCTCAGTAACTAAATCTAAAAAATGGAGGCCTAGTTCTTTTGAGTACATTGCACCAATTGCATTAATATGGCTAGCATATTCCATTTGTCTGTTGGTGAATGCATGCAACTCATAAATCAGTATAAGTCATAATATTTATTGAAATAGAGGTTCTCCTGAAGCCCTTAGTAGAGAATTATCAGCATTTCATAGCAGTGGAATTCAACAGTGAGCAGCTAATACATAGCAATCTGTAGTGAAATATTTATAAGCTTAACACTTTTCATTTTTCTCCTAGTGAAATGCAGGGATAATTCTGCTTTGGGTAGTACAAGTATAAATTCTGAAAGACATAGAAACATGTCTTAATCTGGATGAGAAAAACAGAGCACATTTCCACAGCTTATAGCTAATGCAGTAAGTACTAGTGACAAAAATGTTGTTTTGTGTTGATCACTTTTATGAATGTACTGTGTTCTGAAATGTCATCTCTGAAAGTACATGCTCTCCCCCAGGACAAGATGTAAGTCTTCATTGCACCGTAACAGAGACCTTTGAACTATACAACTTCAAAGGTGCTCTGGTCAGAAACCGTACATGCTGTGAAAATAAAACACTGAACCAAGACAGATACCCAGATATTCCAAATCAGAAATATGAATGAAGTACATGAATGAATGAAGCAGATAACAGAGGCAAAATGTTCTGAATTAGCACAATCATTTTTTTAAATCCTCTTTACTAGATGATGCCTGTTCAGGGACCCTGGAATCATTTCAGGCCTCAGGAGTGTGGATTTGACATTCCAAATAGTCCCAGTAATATTTGAGCTCCAACATCTCACTGAAAGAAATATTTTGAACAATTTTTCATACTTCTGAACTCCTTTTTAATGTTTCCTCAGCCTGAATGTATTTATCCACCAACTATATCTGGACAGACACTATTCAAGTGGGTAGAAAAGAATTAACCTAGCAGGCCTGAGACTGCTCTCCTTAGAAAGGCCTATTTGCAAGGTTAGCACTCAGCTGCCATCTGGAAACTTAGATTTCAGGAAGAGTCTCAGCATTGCTTGATAGGAATTGGTTCACTATAAACAGTTTAGGCAAACAGGATGGTTTGTGTTGAACACCTGATTTCTTTCTGAATGTCTGAAATTTTGATATGTGCTAGGCAGAGAGTATTTATATGATCAGCTCCCAATAAAATCCCTGGGCACTGAGTCTTTAATGAACTTCCTTAGTAGATAACATTTCACATGTGTTGTCACAACTCTTTGCTAAAGCCACTAAGTGCATCCTGTGTGACTCCCTGAGGGAAGACTCTTGGAATCTTATGCCTGGTTTTCTCTGGTATTCATCTGACAAACCTTTTCCCTTTGATGGTTTTGCTTTATATCCTTTTGCTATAATAAATTATAGTCATAAGTACAACTATATGCTGAACTATGTTAGTCCTCTTATTGAATCATTAAATCTGGCCATGACTTTGGGAGTCCCCCAATACATCTTTCTGTAGTCTCAGCTCCAATGTTACGTTTAGGTGAAGCCTCTTCCATTCTTCCTAGATCAGAGGAATCACTAACTTGAATGTTCTGAGTAATCCAATTCATATCACTTTTATAATTCTTATATACTGTATTAATAGTTGCTATGTATACATCCATTTCCTCTGAGGACAGGGATAATGCTTTATTTATCTTTGTATCACTACATTCTAGCAAAGTGATTATAAACTAAATAATTGCTCCATAAATACTAGCTCACTTTAGCTGTCATCAGGGTTATAACTAGGGAAAAAAAAGTAAATGCAGTCTATTCAAATACAACAAAACCATTATTTTTGGCAACCTTATATGCTTACCGTTTTTTAAAAAAAATTAAATATTATAGGCTGGGCATGGTGGCAAGAGGAGGGGAGGCAAGAGGATTTCATTAACCCAGGGATTCAAGACCAGCTTGTGAAACTTGGTGAAACCTCATCTTCACAATAAATAGAAAAATTGGCTGGGCATGGTGTTGCACGCCTATAGTCCCAGCTACTTGAAAGGCTGAGGCGGACAGATCATCTGAATAGCCATTAGCGTGTCACTGCACTCCAGCTTGGGCAAGAGTGAGACTTTGACTCAAAAAATAAAAAAATAAAAATACAGATTATATTTTGGCTTAAGCAAATTACTTTCTACATAAATAAATTTTACATTATAAAGCAAAACATGGCATCATAATAAATAAAGGTCACATCCTGTCTGTACAAGTAAATTTAAATTTTACTCCCCAAATAGACTTTGTCTTTGTCATGATCTCCAATTAACAAATAAACATTTTGTAACTATCATTTTATTTTCCTATACACTTTACATTCATTGACTAGATGTACACAATTTATTAATGTCATCCCACATTTTCCCTTAAATTGAATATTTGTAATAACTGCATATTTGGGGAAAGATTATTTTGTGATAGCGACCATGATTGGAGTTATAAAAAATAAAATTAATATAGTACACCCCTCAGATTGTGGTATTCATGTAGTATTTTAAGATATGATATAAGCAAATTCATGGATAGCTTTATGTTTTAAAATTCTGCTTTTTAATAAATGTTCATAATGCAGTAATTAGCATGTTAATGTTTCTATTAGGAACTTAATGGTTATTACATTATTTATTGGACTGATAGAAAAGAATATATTTTAATATAATTAACAATATTTTAAAGGTATTCTTTCACCTTGTCCCCTATAACATTTGATCCCATTGAAGTTTTCAAATTCTTCTTCCATGCCCCCCAAAACAGCCAAATATCAAGGGACATTCAAGTATATAGTTCTTTGTCTCAGCTAGCCCTAACCAAAAGTTTTCTTTCTTTTTGGTTAAAAAAATCAGCAATGATCAGAGAGGTTCTGTCAGTCATGAAAATCCCTGAAGGAGGTGTTTACAGGACGGCGACCGAACAGGTCAGACTGTGAGAGTCTCCACAAAAGCCGGTGGCCATAAAGACTCTCTGTTTGAGTAGGCAAGTGCTGGTGGGAGAGTGAAACTCTGTCTGAGGGGAGACTTGGCTTCATGCACCCAGGGCCCCCCTCTGAAGGTGACTGCAAGCACCCACCACCCTGAGATTGGAGCCATGGGTACACAACATCATCTGCTGTTCATGAGACTCTCCTGAGAAAAATCTGCTGAATACAGCTGATTCTCATCACCTGACACCTGGCCACACCATCACCTGCTACAACAAATTAGCTGGAGCCCTGGATTCAATCTGGAGAGAAAAGATTGGGGAGAGCCAGAAAGGAGGCCTGGCCAGTGGCCAATGACCACAGCCATTTTCTCTGTCTCAGGACCAGGCAGAGATCTACATTTCCCCACCCAGCTCCACCCAGCTCTGCCCAGGCTCCAACTTGGGCCTAAGGTAATCTCATCAAACTGGGAGAGACAGAAGCCCCTCCCCCATGCTGGATCAGACACAGACAGGTCAGATCTGAGTGGCAGACTTCACAGATCTGATCCACCCTCCTTCCACAGTAGGCCTGGGGCATCTGACCCAAGCCATGAGCAACCCTATCAGCCTGAGCTGAGAGGTAGAGATCACAGCTGAAAGGACGTTGGACTTACAGGAACGACCTCAGAGTGAGTTTGGTTCCTTGTTTTTATTTTCTTGTCTGTTTTCCTCATTTTTGTTTGTTTTTTGTTTAGTTTTTTCTCTCTTTCTGTTTTTAATAACATTTTCATACTTGCTTTGCTTCTGTTATTTTACTGATTATTTTTTCTTCAGACTTCCTATTTGTATATGGGAAGAGTACATCAACAGGGAAGTTTTTGTTGGATTGTGTGTTTGTATGATTGTGTGTATGTTTTAGGTTTTTTTTTTTACTCTTTTCTGTCTTTGTGTCTCATTTCATTTGTTGCTCGGTACATCTGTCTGTTTTCTCTCTTACTCTTCTCTCTCTCCAACTTCCCTTTGACTCCCCTCCTTCCTTTTTCCATTCTATCCCTTTTTCTTACCTCATTTGGCTGTCAGGGAGCAAACCTATACCCTCACTGCATAGACAGATTGTAAGGCAGTGGAAAGTGGGTTCCAGGGTGCCCATACACCTGTTGGTGGATACTGGGATCTGCAGATAGATTTTGATTAACAGCTCCCCCCTCAATTAAATCTCAAAACTGCAAAAAGTACAGCCGCGAACCCACAGTCCAGTTTCAGAACTGAACAAAGTCAGAAGATCCACATAATGAAAAACAGAAGATTGAGCAAACAGAAGTAAAAGCAGCCCTGCCATTCCTGAACAATAGAATTTAAAAATAGTGGAGGGAGGGATCTACACAAATGAAGAAAAATCAAACGAAGAATATAGGTCTCACAGAGACCCCTGGGAGGTCAGACACTGTGAAAACAGACTTCAGAACACAATCAGTGAAGAGCCCCAGAAAGACTGATCTTAAACTAAAACCCCAGATATCAAGACATTAATAGAGAGAATAAATAGAATCGAGGAAAGCCAAAGGGAAAATATGAAGGAGTTGATAACTAAGAAAACAGCAGTAAAGAATACTGTGAATGAAATAAATAACAAACTGATAAGCATGAAAAGCAGAATTAGCCAAGCAGAAGAAAGAATCTCAGAGCTTGAGGACAAAAATATAGAACTAACCCAAACTGTAAAAAACATAGAAAAGACGCTTAAAAAGACAGAACAAAACCTTCAAGAGATGAGTGATTATTTCAAGAGGCTGAACCTAAGAGTAATTGGACTTCCTGAGGCAGAAAGAGAGACAGAGATCACCCTGGAACAAACATTCCATGAAATCATTCAAGAAAACTTCTCTCATCTCATCAGTGATGTGACCATTCAAACACAGGAGATTCAGAGAACCCCTGCAAGAAAACAAATGAGAAGACCAACTCCTAGATACATAGTAATTTGCCTAAACAAAGTAGGTATAAAAGAAAAAATCCTAAAGGCAGCAAGACAAAAAGGTCAGACTACCTACCAGGGAAGACCAATTAGAATAGCAGCAGATTTATCTACAGAAACACTTTAGGTGAGGAGAGCTTGGAGCCCAATCTTCAAAGTTCTCCAAGATAAACAATTACAACCAAGAATAACATACCCAGCTAAGCTAAGCTTCATCAGTGAGGGAGAAATAAAATCTTGCCCAGGCATTCAATCCCTAAGAACTTACACTGACTCTAGATGAGCTCTACAAGAAACACTTAAGAAAGTATTAAACACAGAAGAAAGGGAAAAAAGAACAACAGCATTCTTCAAAAGAGTACAGGAAAAAGATCGAAAACACACATGAATCAATACAAAAGTCAAAAGAAAGACAAAAAACAAAAAGGAACAACAATTCCTACATAAGAACGTCAAGACAGGGATAAACTCTCACATTTCAATAATTAGCCTGAATGTGAATGGACTAAATGCACCACTGAAAAGACATAGAATGGTAAAATGGATAAAATTTCATGAAGCAACAATATATTGTCTCCAAGAGACTCATCTCGCCAGAAAGGACACACACAGACTCAAAGAGAATGGGAAGCAAAATTTCAGGTGAACAGAACACAAAAAAAGCAGGAGTTGTGATCTTAATATCAGACAAAACACCCTTTAAGCTATCAAAAATTTAAAAAGATAGAGAAGGTCACTATATAATGATAAAACGTTCAATCCATCAACAAGAAATATCGATCCTAAACATATATGCACCCAACATAGGAACACCAGATTTCATAAAGCAGCTTCTAGGCCAACTTTAAAAAGTTTTTGACTCTAACACTATGATAGCTGGGGACTTTAATACCCCATTCACAACCTAGACAGATCATCAAGATAAAAAATCAGCAAGGAGATCTGGAATCTCAGTGTGACTCTTGACCAAATGGACTTAATTTCGAAATACAGAACACTCCACCCAATGACCACAGAATATGCATTCTACACATCACCACATGGAACGTACTCTAAGATCGACCACATTCTTATTCATAAGATTGAAATTCTGCCATGCACCTTCTCAGACCACAGTGGAATACAAATAAATATCAACCCCAACAAAATTCCCCCAAAGCCCACAACGACATGGACACTAAACAGCATTATGCTAAGCAACTCCTGGGTCAACATGGAAATGAAAACAGAGGTTAAAAGATACATGGAAACAAATGAAAATGAAGAAACATCTTACCAAAACCTCTGGGATGTCATGGAAGCAGTAGTAAGAGGGGAATTTATATCTCTACAAACACACATGAAGAAAATGGAAAGATCACAAGTTAACAGCCTCACAAGTCACCTGAGTAAACTAGGAAAGCAAGACCACCAAAATCCTAACTTCAGCAAAATAATCCAGATTATCAAAATAAAAGACCAAATCTGGGACATAGAAGATAAAAAGATAATATAAAAAAAAATCAATGAAACAAAAAGTTGGTTCTTTGAAATTATTAATAAGATTGATGGTCTCCTAGCTAGACTGACCAAGAAAAACAGAGAAAAAGCTCAAATAAACACAATCAGAAACACAAAGGATGAAGTCACAACTGACCCTGAAAAAATACAAAAGATTATCCAAGACTACTATGTATACTTGTATGGAAACAAACTTGAAAACCTAAAGGAAATGGAGGACTTTGAGACATCACACAATCTCCCCAGGTTGAAACAAGAAGATATTGAGATCCTAAATAGACCAATAACAAACAAGGAAACTGACTATGTCATAAGAAAACTACCTACAAAAAAAAAAGCCCTGGACCAGTTGGCTTTCCAGCAGAATTCTACAAAACATACAAGGAGGAAATGAGACCAATCCTATTGAAAGTATTCCAGGCAATTGAGAAAGATGGAATGCTCCCCAAATCATTTTATGAAGCTAAAATCACATTGATACCCAAGCCAGGTAAAGATCCAACAAAGAAAGAGAACTACAGGCCAATATCCTTGATGAACATAGATGCTAAAATTCTCAACAAGATCCTAGCAAACTGGATTCAACAACACATCTCAAAAATCATCCACCATGACCAAGTAGGCTTCTTCCCAAGGTGGCAAGGCTGCTTAACATTCATAAGACCATAATTAAATACATCAAAAGATGTCAAAACAAAAACCACATGATTATATAATCAGATGCAGAAAAAGCTTTTGATAAAATACAGCACCCCTTCTTGATAAAAACCCTCAAACATCTAGGCATAAATGGAACATACCTCAAAATAGTAAGAGCTATCTGCAAGAACCCATGGCCAACATACTGCAAAACAGACAGAAATTGGAACTATTCCCCCTGAAAACTGGAACAAGACAAGGATGCCCACTCTAACCCCTCCTGTTCAACATAGTTTTGGAAGTCCTAGCTAGAGCAATCAGAGAAGAGAAGGTGATCAAGGATATCCAAATCGGAAAAGAGGAAATCAAGCTCTCTCTCTTTGCAGGTGACATGATTCTATACCTCGAAAACCCAAGAGAATCTGTCAAAAACCTCCTTTCACTTATAAAGGACTTTGGCAAAGTTTCAGGGTATAAAATAAATGTGCAAAAGACAATCGCATTTCTATACACCAATAAAAAAAAAAAAAAAAAAAACGCACAATATCATTCACAATAACCACAAAAAAAAAAAAAAAATGAAATACCCTGGCATCGTCCTAACCAGAGATGTGAAAGACCTTTACAATGAAAACTACAAAACACTGTTCAAAGAAATCAAATATGACACAAACAAGTGGAAAAATATTCCATGCTCATGGATTGGAAGAATCAACACTGTTAAGATGTCCATTCTACCCAAGGCAATCTACAGATTTAACGCAATATCCATCAAATTACCAGCAACATTCTTCTCAGACCTAGAAACAACAATACAGGAATTCATAAGGAAACATAAATGACCACAAATAGCCAAAAACAATCCTCAGCAAAAAAACAAAACAAAACAAAACAAACAAACAGACAAAAAAATAAAGTGGGAAGTATCATACTCCTAGTCTTTAAACTTTAGTGTAAAGCTGCAATAAACAAAACAGCTTGGTATTGGTACAAAAACAGGCATACAGACCAATGGAATAGAATTGAGATTCCAGAAGCAAATCCTCAATTTCTCAACCAACTCATCTTCGACAAAGCCTCTACCACCAACCACTAGGGAGAGGAGAACTGATTCAGTAAATGGTGCTGGGAAAACTGGCTGACCACATTCAGAAGATTGAAATAGGATCCCTATCTATCACCATACACAAAAAATCAACTCTAAATGGATCAGAGACCTAAACGTAAACCCTCAAGCTATAAGAACCTTAGAAATGCAGGGGACACCCTTAAGGAAATTGGAACTGGCAAACAATTCCTGATCAAAACCCCAAATGCCCATGCCATAAGAGACAAGATAGACAAATGGGACCTCATCAAACTGACAAGCTTCTGCAAAGTCAAAGAAACCATCAAGAGAGTAGGGAGGCAGCCCACAGACTGGGAAAAAATATTTGCCTACTGTATGCCTGACAGAGGCCTAATATCTAGGATCCACAAGGAACTCAAACGTGCTAAAAAGAAGAAAACAAACAGCCCCATTACAAAGTGGGCAAAAGATATGAATAGACAGTTCTCAAAAGAAGATGTGTGAGCAGCCAACAGATATGTGAAAAATGTTCAGCCTAACTAGTAATCAGAGAAATACAAATTAAAACTACAATGAGATACCATCTAACTCTAGTCAGAATAGTCATCATCAATAACTCAAAAAATAACAGATGCTGGAGAGAATGTGGCCAAAAGGGAACACTTCTACACTGTTGTGGGAGTGCTAACTAGTACAGCCTCTGTGGAAAACAGTGTGGCGAGTCCTACAAGTTCTAAAAATAGACACCTTCCATATGACCCTGAAATCCCCCTACTGGGAATATACCCGCAAGCACTCAAATCACTCTATAAAAAATATACCTGCACATGTATGTTTATTGCAGCATTGTTCACAATAGCAAGAACATGGAACCAACCGTGCTGCCCATCAAAAGAGGCCTGGATAAAAAAATGTGATACATATACACAATGGAATATTACGCAGCCATAAAGAACAAAATCATGAACTTCGCAGCAACATGGATGGACTTAGAGTCTATAATACTGAGTGATCTTTCACAGAA
This sequence comes from Tarsius wallacei, assembly GCA_963574415.1. Classification (NCBI taxonomy): domain Eukaryota; kingdom Metazoa; phylum Chordata; class Mammalia; order Primates; family Tarsiidae; genus Tarsius; species Tarsius wallacei. The sequence goes on along the minus strand of CAUYQG010056614.1, from coordinate 41,893 downwards.
CAAAGAACTGAATATCACATGTTCTCACTCACAAGTCGACCTTGAACAACTATTGTAATACTGTAAGAAAAGGATTGACAGTAGCAGGAAACTGTGGAGGGTGAGGGGGTGGGGAGGTGGGATTGGCAGTAGTGGGAATCTGCCCGTGGAAGATATACCTAATATATAATATACCTAACCCTGAATTGTACCCCACAATCTTAAAATAAAATTTTAAAAGTTAAAAAAATATCGGAAAATGATTTGGAAATACCTCTTTCTAAAATGTATAATAATTACCGATAAACCCATTAAAAATTGTTCAACATCATTAGTCACTAGAAAACTGTAAATCAAAACCACAATGAGGTTCCATTTCACACTTATTAATATGGCAAAAAATACCCGGGAAATAGTGTTGGGAAGGATGTGGAGAAAATGATACTCTTGCTCGTTGCTGGCGGAAGTAAAAATATAAAATTGTTCAGCTACTGTGAAAAATCAGAAATTTAAATATAAAATTATGATAGGGCCTCACAATTAAACTTCTAGGTATAAAATCAAAATATTTAAAATATGCAAGCAAAAAAAGTATATGAACCTGTAGTACTATTTTTAATAGCCAAAAGGTTTAATAAACTTAAATTTCCCTCCTAAGATGAATGGATAAAGAAATTTTGGTATATGCACACAATAAAATTTTTTCTACATAAAATAGTGAAGTATTCATGTATGCTAGACTAGGCATACATCTCAAAAACATCATGCTAAGAAAAAAAGTTTAGGGACAATGGTCTAAATTGTCTATTTTCATTTATATAAATTATCCAGAATTGATAAGTCAATAGAGATAGAACTCAGCTTTGTGGTAGCCAGAACTTGGAAGAAGAAGGACTGGGAAAATACTTAATACGTAACTTGAAGTGATAAAATATTTTAGAACTAGATTAAGTTGGTGGTTGTACAACATTAAGAATATAGTAATTGCCACTAAATTGTTTACTTTATAATGATTAATTTTATGTAATGTGTATTTTATCTCCATACATTATTTAAATAAAGGTAATTTTAATATGAAAAAAAGAAAATCCCTGGAGACACATATACGACCTTCTTGCTCATTATAATAATCCTGGTATGCTCTGCACTATTTTAATGATATATAAAATAGTAGATGTCTGAGAAGTGTATTTTGATGAAGTAAGTTGTGTATTTCACACAGTGAATATGAGGATTTTTTAAATAGACTTTCATTTATATAATCAAGTCAAGATAATTTAGTTTTACATTTACTGACCAATTTTGAAGTATACAGACTGTATTTGAATGCTGTAGAGGAGCCAATAAGATGATCTATTATCCACAGATCAATGCGAAAAAGCATGTGTGCACTGGAAAATTATGGGAGCTCATCTATTCCATTATTGTGTCAGTGGCCCTGATCCAAATTAAAGATGTGAACATCCTTACATTAATATTAGAGCCAGCTTTTAAGGAAAATTAGTCAAAAGAAGAATTCAATTTAAGGGCTCTTTTGATTATTTGATTATAAGGTCAAGCTGACTTTAAAATGCTCAGCCCATTCAATGACTATGATCAATACCTTGGAAACTTTGCACCATTATGACTCTTCTAGCCTGTGCCCCCCCGCCAATGCAATATAAGAGTTTATTGGTACAGATTTGCCTCTGGTTGGTAGATTTAAATAAAAAAGAAGAATTAAATAAATGGTTCAATAAAGGCTTAGATTTTATGGAAATACATTATGCAAACATACATGTATAATACACAATTTCAGTAATATACTACTCTGTAGAAGTTTATACTCCAAGTTGATGCATAACTTCAGCAGATTAGCATAAAATTGTTAAGGAAGGAGACACTAGCTTCACCAACAATGTAACAGAATAATTCTAGAGATCAGTGGGATGAAATGTCACTAGCGGGTTACTCTCATATTAAAATACCTGTTTTGTATAACTAATGAACAGATGTGCATAAATATCTAAAAGAGAAAAGGGGGCTAATATTTATTAACTTCTTCCCATGTGCCAGAAAATTTACTCATTGATTTACATATATTAGTTAATTTTAATGGCAATAACAATCTTATGAGATAATGCTGAAATGGGACTGAAGGATTAAGAAACTAGCACACAGTTTTTTATATGTGTATGTAATAGACTTCTGTAATAATGTCTTTCGGTATGTTTCATGTCTTTCAGCATTTTCATTAATGCCCTTCACCCTGTCTCTGGGCTTAGCCATTGGGCCAAGAAACATTAGCAGAGACATGAAAAGTGCTTGCATATATAGACTTACCTTCCCTTACTGATCTTGGGATTACTGTCATACCACCATCTGGAAAATCTCAGGCTAGCCTGTTGGAAAATCGAAGACTGAATGGAGCAGACACAAGCCATGTCAGCTGAAGCCTTCATAGACTAGGCTACCCAGTTAGCTGGCAGTTACAGGTGCATACATGAGCCACATCTGAGATCAAGTGAGCCTGGGGTAGACTAGAAGAATCTCCTAGATAAGTACAGTCCCACATTCAGTCCTTCAGAATCGTGGTTATTATTGAAACCAAGTTTTAGGGGTCTTTGTTACATGGTTAAAGCTAACAAATACAAAGTATTAGTAAGCAGTGAGATAGGGCTCTATACCCATGCTTGTCTGAGTCCAAGGGCCATGTTCTTATAAGAGGTTAAAAACAAGGAAGAGAATAAAAATTGGCACTAAAGCTCTTGATTAAATTATGTGAAATGATGTGAAATAAAGCCCACTTCAGGCCAGGTCTCAGGGGAAGCAGCATAAATCAGAGTTCACGTCACAGATGTTTGCCTCATGTGCTCAGAATAGTTGAAAAATGTGTGTAAATTTCAGACAAAGCTCTCCTTTGTGAAAACTAACAGAAGCAAACCAGACTGCCTGAATGTTATGATTCTAATCCAATAGGTTTATGAGATATAAACCCAAATTTATACACACAAATGTTTTCATTTAATTACCAAGTATCTCTAAAAACGCTCTTGATACTTAAGGAGATTCCAATTTGGCGAGAATTAATAGCAGTCTCACTTTATGTGTTTCAACCATGGTAAAGTCTTTCTATGCTAATCATCTCATAGTGTGGTGTGAAATGTTTAGAATATAAATCTGCTTTCGTTTTTAACATAGAAGACAATAAACTTGACAATGGAGATGGAAGTATAAATCATTCTGGAGACTTCATGAATATTCAAGTTAAATCATGTCTGGTTCTGAACTCTATACTCCTGCTCACAGTGTAAATCATTGTGTATGTTACTCAAGAGGTCATCCCAAACAGGCTTACAAATGCTTTTTCCCTTGGAAAATGTAATTAATTACTATTGTTTGCCCCTACAGATTTCACTTTCAAATTGTTTATTTTGTGGTGTCACTGATGAGCTGACTGAGAAAATGAAACACTTCAGTTTAATTACCAGCTGCAATTACTGCTCATGTAAAGGTACTTCATCTTATACTCTTTTTATAATTATCTATTCTTATGATATAATATGCAGCTATATTTGCTGCCTTAAAAGCGCTAACAATGGCATTCAATTTCCAAGAAAAAATTAACACAAGATGACTCTAAAATGGTTTAAATGTGGCTGGAAGATGTTATGCACACAATGATATGATTTGTTTTACCCAAAGCTCTTCAGTTTCTTATACTTTCAGTACAGAAGGATCATGGAAGTGAGAAAATATGTTAGTCAATTTAGTCAACCACTTTATTAAGGTTAGGTTTGATTTAGAACAGAGATAATATGAAAGCAGAAAAATGCTAGCCTAGCTTGGATGCAGGCAGATGGGAGTATACATCCAGAATTTTTCTTTACTAGACATGCAACTAAGATCTTCTTAGTTTTCTAGTTTTATTGCTGATTTGATTAACCTTTTGAGTTGTCATGACAAAATGGAGTTATATTGGTTCCTAACAAATAGGGCTGCTGTGAAGATTAAGTAAGACTGTTGATGTTAATTCTCAGTCATAATTCCTGATACATGGTAGGTGCTCAGCAAATTTTAGTGCCTTACTCAATTCTTCACCCTCATCCTAATTCTTATGATTGGGGGCAGCTTGATATGTTGATAACTGTGGGCTCTGGAATCAGGCATCCTGAGTTCAAATTCAGCTCATATCATTACTAATTTTGGAATCCTGGCCATATCACACAATCCTTTTGAGCCTCAGTTTTTTTCACCTGTGATGTGGAGTAATAATACAATCTATCAAAGATGAGTTAGTTGATAAATGGAGGTTTTTCTTCTGGAATCTCTATCCTGTTCCATTGCTCTATACGCCTGTTCTTGTACCAGTACCCGGATGTTTCGATTATTGTAGCTTTATAATAAAAGCTTAAAATCTGGGAGCATGATGCCTCCCATTTTTTTCTGAGGATTATTTTGTCTATTCGTGGTCATTTATATTTTCATAGGAATTTCTGTATTGTCGTTTCCAGGTCTGAGAAGAATGTTGCTGGTAATTTAATGGGTAGTGCGTTAAATCTGTAGATTGCTTTGGGCAGGATGGCCATTGTAACAATGTTGATTCTTCCAGTCCATGAGCATGGGATATTTTTCCATTTGTTTGTGTCATCTTTGATTTCATTGAGTAGTGTTTTGTAGTTTTCATTGCAAAGGTCTTTCTTTCACTTCTCTGTTTAGGAAGATGCTGAGGTATTTCATTTTGTTTTGTGGCTATTGTGAATGGGATTGTGCTTTTTATTTGGGTTTCATCTTCGACAAAGCCTCTGCCATCAACAACTAGGGAGAGGAGAAGTTATTCAGTAAATGGTGTTGGGAAAACTGGCTGACCATATGCAGAAGATTAAAACAAGATCCCTACCTATCACCATACACAAAAATCAACTCTAAGTGGCTCAAAGATCTAATTGTAAAACCTCAAACTAAGAACCTCAGAAAACTCAGGAGACACCCTTATGGAAATTGGAACTGGCAACCAATTCCTGATCAAAACACCAAGTACCTATGCCATAAGAGATAAGATAGACAAGTGGGACCTCTTCAAACTGAAAAGATTCTGCAAAACCAAAGAAACCATTAAGAGAGTGGAGAGACAGTCTGCAGACTGGGATAAAAATATTTGCCAACTGCATATCTGACAAAGGCCTCACATCTAGGATCTACAAAGAACTCAAATATGCTGAAAAGAAATAAACCAACAGCCCTGTTTCAAAGTGAGCAAATGATATGAATAGACACTTCTCAAAAGAATACATATGAGCAGCCAACAGATTCATAAAAAATGCTCAGCCTCACTAGTTATCAAAGAAATGCAAATTAAGACCACACTGAGATACCACCTAACTTTGTTCAAGATGGCCATCATCAATAACTCACAAAATAACAGATGCTGGAGAGGATGCATCGAAAAGGGAACACTTCTACACTGTTGGTGGGAGTGTAAACTAGTACAGCGTTTGTGGAAAACAGTGTGGTTATTCCTAAAAGTTATAAAAATCAACCTCCCATGCGACCCTGTAAACCCCCTACTGGGAATATAGTCCGAGGAAATCAAATCACTTGATGAAAAAGATACCCACACACGCATGTTTATTGCAGCATTATTTACAATGGCAAAAACATGGAACCAACTGTGCTGCCTATCAAAAGAGGAATGAATAAAAAAATGTGGTATATACATGATGAAATATTATGCAGCCATAAAGAAAGAAAAATGATGAACTTTGCAGTAACTTGGATGGACTTATAGCCTATAATACTGAGTGATCTATCACAGAAACAAAGAACAAAGTATCACATGTTCTGTCTCATAAGTGGACCTTGAACAACTATCGTAATACCATTAGAAAGGAATTGGCAGTAATGGAAAACTGCCAGGGGAAGATGGAGGCGGGATTGGCAGTAGTGGGAAATGCCAGGGAAGGTGGGGAATACCTCATTAACAAGGGTAACTGCATAATGAATATTTGTATACCTAACCCTGAATTGTACCCCACATACTTTTAAAAAAATACAATCTACCTAATAGGGTCATTGTAAAACTTAACTTTGTTTTTACAACAATGCAGAAACAGGTGCCGGGCACAAGGTAAACTGAAAAAAATCTAACAAAGTGCTGGGAAAATGATGATTTTTTTTTTGTTTTAAAAGTAAGAGAATCAAATATATTTTATGACCACAGTGGTATTCAACTAGAAATCAATAAAAGAAGGAACTTTGGAAACTTAACAAGTACATGGAAATTAAACACCTCGCTCCTGATAATGAGTGGATCAATGAAAAAAATTAAAAGAAAAATTAAAAACTGATTTGAGATAAAGGAAAATTGAATACAACATACCAAAGCCTATGGAATACAGCAAAAGCAGTTCTAAGAGAAAAGTTTATAGCAATAAACACATACACCAAAAATTGAGAAATATATCAAACTACCTAACATTGCATTTCAAAGAAGCAAAGACAGAACAAACTCAGCATCAAATTCAGAAAAGGAAGAGAATAATAAATATCAAGGCAGAAATAAATGTAATAGAGACTACAAAAACAGTACAAGTGAATATAAAGATCAATAAAATGAAAACTTGTTTTTTTGAAAAGACAATCAACAAATCTTGAACTGGACTAACTTAAAAAAGAAGAGAGAACACTCAAATACATAAAATAAAAGATGAGAAAAGAGACATTACTACAATTGGCAATACAGAAATATAAGGGATCATAAGCGATAATTATGAACAATTATATGCCAAAAATTTGGATAGCCTAGAAAAACTGGATACATTTCTAAATACATGTAACAGGCCAAAATTGAATTACAAAGACATAAAAAACCTAAACAGGCCAATAATTAGTAAGGGAATTGAATCACTAATAAAAAGTTTTCCATCAAAAAAAAAGCCCAGAACATAATGAGTTCACTGCTGAATTTTACCAAATATTTTAAGAACCAATAAAAATTATTCTCAAAGTATTCCAAAAAAATGTAGAAGCAGAAATACTTCCAAACTAATTTTACAAGGCTAGCATTATCCTAATATAAAAAGTAGATGACAAAACAATAGAATAAAACTGCAAGTCAAAATTTCTGATGTACTTGGATGCAAAAGTCCTCAACTAAATACTTGCAAACAAATTTAACAACACAATTAAAAACTCATTCAGCATGATTAAGTGGGATTCATCTTAGAGATGCAAGCATGGTTCAACATTCCCAAATAAATGTAGTACACGTTAACAAAAGGAAGGACAAAAACTATATACTCATTTTAACAGATGCAGAAAAACTTTGATAATTCAAAATTTCTTTCTACTTAATTTTTTTTTTCAACTATTAGGTATAGAAAGAAGGTACCTCAACACAATAAAGGCAATATATGAAAAACCCACGGGTAACATTATACTGAACTGGACAAGTGGAAATCTTTTTCTGTAAGATCTGAAACTAGACAGGGGTGCCCACTTTCACCACTTTCATTTAACATAGTAGTAGAAGTCCTAGTCAAAGTAACTTAGCAAGAGAAACAATGGCATCCACATTGGGAAGAAAGAAGTTAAATTTTTCTGGATTTTGGAGACATGACAGCATATTTAGAAAACCCTGAAGCATCCACAAAAAAAAAAACAAAAAACTCTTAGATCTAATATACATTTTTAGTAGGGTTGCAGGATACAAAATCAATACACAATATCATTAGAATCCTTGTAGTGATCTATCTAAAAAAAGAAAATTAAAAAAAAAACTCTCATTTACAATAGCTACAAAAAACACAAAATACTTAGGAATAAAGTTAACCAAGGAGGTGAAAGATCTCTACAGTGAAAACTATAAAATACTGATAAATAAATGGAAGAAGACACAAATAAGTTAAAAGAAACTCATTTTCATAGGTTGGAAGAATCAATATTGTTAAAATATCCAACTACCCAATGCTACAAATTCAATGCAATCTTTATCAAAATGCTAGTAATATTATTCACAGAAATAAAGAAAATCTAAAATTTGTATGGAACTACCTAAGACTCTGAAGAGCCAAAGCAATCTTGAGAAAAAAATAACAAAGCTGGAAACATCACACTACTGACTTCAAAACATACAGTCTTGTATTGCTTAAGAACCGGTATATGTTCTGAGAAATGTGCTAGGCAATTTGGTTATTGTGTGAGCATCACAGATTATACTAACAAAAACCTAGAGGCTATAGACTGTTGCTCTTAAGCTACAAACATGTATTGCATGTTACTGTACTAAATACTGTAAGCAATTGTAATGCAATGATAAATATTTGTGTATCTAAACACAGAAAAGGTATAGTAAAAATATTGCATAAAATAGTACACTTGTAAAGGGCACTTACCATAAATTGAGCTTGTAGGACTAGAAGTTACTCTGGGTGAGTCAGTGAGTGAGTGGTGAGTGAATGTGAGGACCTAGAATATTACTGTATACTCTTATAGACTTTATTAACACTGTACAATTAGGCTACATTAAGTTTATAAAATATTTTTAATTTCTTCAACGATAAATTAAATTGGCTTACTGTAACATTTTACTTCATTAACTTTAAAATTTTATAACTTTTAAACTTTTTTGTAATAATACCTTAAAACAAATGCAGTATATAGCAGTATCAAATATATATATTTATTTTTATCTATCCCCAATGACACCAAGGATATACCCTTATTTTATGTTATTTTCTATTTTTAAAACATTGATTGTAATTTCTTTAACTTTTTAAATGACTTGCAGATCAGTAGTTTTGTTTTAAACACTATCACCACAAACATGTGAGTAATATGTTGTGCTATGACATTATGAGAGCTACAACATCACTAGGTGATATGAAGTTTTCAGCTCCATTATAATCTAATAGGGACACCATCTTATATGTGTTCCATCATCAGTTGAAATGTTGTTATGTGGTGCATGACTATACTACAAAGCTATAGCAATCCAAACAGTGTAGTTCTAGCATAAAAACAGACACATAGACCAATGGAATAGAATAGAGAGCCAAGAAACAAATCCACACATTTAAAGCCAGCTGGTTTTCAACAGGAGTGCCAAGAACACCCAGTAAGAAAAAGACAGTCTCTTCAATAAATGGTGTTGGGAAAACTGGATATCTACATACAGAAGAATGAAATTAGAAAGTTATCTGTCAACATATAAGTAAATCAACTCAAAATGAATTAAAGACATAAATATAAGAACATAAACCATAAAACTACTGGAAGAAAACATAAGAGAAAAGCTTTATAATATGGGTCTGGGCAATTTTTTTTTGGATATGGTCTGAAAAGTACAAGCTACAAATGCAAATATAGGCAAATGAGATTATAGTAAACTAAAAAGATTCTGCACAGCAAATGAAACAATCAACAGTGTGCAGAGACAACCTAGAGAATGGGAGAAAATATTAGCAAGCTATACATCTGATAGGAAGTTAACATCTAACATACATAAGGAGCACAAGTGACACAATAGCAAGAAAACAAATAACCCAATTTCTCAGAAGACATACAAATGGCCAACAGGCATATGAAAAACATGCATCAGATCACTAATCTTCAGGAAAAAATGCAAATAAAAACCACAATGAGATATCACCTTACTTCTGTTAGAATGCTTATTATCACAAAGAAAATAAATCAAGTGTTGGTGAGGATGTGAAGAAATGGAAATGTTTATACACTGTTGATTAGAGTGTAAATTAGTACAGCTGTTATTGTAAACAGTATGGAGGTTCTTTACTATATTAACCATAGAACTATCATATGATCCAGCAATCTCACTACTGGGTTTATACCCAAAGGAAATAAATGTTGAAAAGTGACCTGCTCTCCCATATTTACTACAGCTCTAGTCACGATAGCCAAGCTATGAAATCAACCTAAGTGTCCATCAATGGATAAATGAATAAAGAACAAGTCGTATATACACACAATAGAATACTATTTAGCAATAAAAAGAAGAAATTTATGTCATTTGAGACAACATGAATAAACCTGGAGGACATTATGTTAAGTGAAATAAGTTAGGCATAGAAATACAAATACTACTGCATGATCTCACGCATATGTGAAATCTATAAAATTGGTCTCTTAGAAGTAGAGTGGCTGGGGTGTTTAAAAGAAATGAGGAGATGGGGAGTTGTTGGTTAAAGGATAGTTACATAGGAGAAATAAGTTTAAGTGATCTATTATACAGCATGGTGAATGTAGTTTAAAAAAGTACATTGTATTCTTGAAAAATGCAAAGATAGTGGATATTATGTGTTCTCACCACAAAAATGATAACTAAGTGACATAATGCATTTGTTAATTACTAGATTTAACCACTGCGCAATGTCTATATACTTCAAAACCTCATGTTGGACATGATAAATACATAAAATTTTACATGTCGTTTTTTTTAAGTAAGAGCACCTTCTAAAGAAGACTCTTAAGTCATATTTTGAATTTGGGGAATGAAGTACTTTTACACTAAAAATATAGGATGTAAAGTAAAATGCAAACTCTAAAAAAATATTTTGCATTCTTGTATCTGATAATTTATGCTTGAAATAATAGACACAGTATCTGGGTTTTGCTTGCGGACTATTATTTACTGGGTATTACAATGTTTTTGAATGCTTGACCAAAAGGCTGTGAAACAAGCATGAAATCTGTATTAGTGTCAGAACAGATCTGCGTTGTGTTAGTATGTTTGCCACTTTGATATACAGCTCTGAGACATGGACTTTGTGTAGCTGTCATAATAGGAATTGTGAACAGTTTGATATACACTCTTGACACAAGATAACCCAGCATATAAAATGTAAATGTAGAATCCCTAATAGACCAGAACTTCAAAAGGAAAATATGTGTGATTGTTCATCATGATGTCAGAATGATTTTTGCTTAACCAGTTATGTAGCATAAATGGAGGATATTCAAAATTAAAATAATTTTATGTTGTTATATTTGTAGTTCAAAGTATATTATTTGATGTTCTATTGATTGATGCATGGCTACTCTCTATGCCCATTTTATGAGGGCATGATACAGTCTCAAGTAGAACTAAAATTGACAATACATTCCATTGTGTCCCACCAGCAGTTAAAAGAACATCACCTAAAATACAAACACACATACACACAAATAAAAATCACATATTTTTACAGCCTCTTGTCTGGGGGTAGAGTTGGAGGGATATGCTATGATATTTGGATAACTGGATTTCAATTTAACAAATGTAAGCAGTTTGTGTGTGTGTGGTGGGGGGGGGATCGCGCCAACCGTGCTGTTGCGCTCACTACTGGAATCATCAGTATACCCTCAGCTATTTCCTTAGAGATATATAAGGATACAAAATTTTCAAGGTAGAAACCGAATATGGAGTTGATTAGCAATGCCTTTTAAAAACAGGATAAAAAATAATAATGCATTTTAAAGCAATTTTTGGATGCTTATGGTAAACTATCTCAGTAGTCAAATGACAAGATGATATTTTGCATTTAACTCACTTAATTGTATACAAATATGAACTCAGAGGAACTTTTATTAAGTATTCAAGGTTCACTTGTGATCCTGAAACAAAGGTTTTTCTATAGAATTTCTGCAAACACTGAACACCTCTGTGCTTTATCAGTGAGGTGATGGCTATAAGGATATTCACAGAACAAGTTACAGCATGCCAGAGGCTAGAGAGAATGCCATCCCATGTGTTGTGAGGCAGATGGAAAATTTCAGATTTGGGTAAAAGACATTTTTTAGAAGGAAAAAGGCTGTTATTTTCACATATTTGAGGGTGTTTCATAGGGGAGAAGAAACAGAATCAATCCAAATTTGGCTAGTCCTACACCCTGGCCATAGCAGGCATCACTAATGGATCACTGATCTTTTTCCTGATGAGACTAAAACATCTTAGAATTGTTCCTGACAATTGCCAGTCACCATTAATCAGAATTTCCTTGAGATAGATTTGAAATAAAAATTATGCTGGCGATTTTATGATGTGTCATTTTAGAAATATACACAGTTTCTGAAGTGATTCCAAGGTCGTATAAGCCCAGATGTTCTAGAGGTAGATTTCAGACTTATATGAGTAAGTCCCTATGTTTTATATTTGTTCAGAGTAGCATGGGTTGCTTTTAAGTCTCTTGCAATTATTTGGGGACATCCTGAGAAAGTGTTTCATAGGCGATTCACTGAGAAAGGTGTGGATCAGCAAGGCCACTTAAATAATTTTCAACTGCATGGTTGAGAATATAAATGTGGGCAAAAATATATAAAACTCCAAATTTAAAAATATGCACACATTGGGAAACTGCCAGGGGAGGGAGGGGCACACTTCATCAACAAGGGTACCTGTATAATGAACATTTTGTATGCCTAACCCTGAATTGTACCCCACATCTTTAAAATAAAGAGAAAAAAATTAAGCAATACAAAAAATATGCACACGCTAAATACATTTATTTAGTGTATTCTATGCACCAGTAACAAGCAGACAGAGAACCAAATAAAAAGCAAAATTCCATTCACAATAGCCACAAAAAAAATAAAATATCTTGGCATCCGACTAACCAAAGAAGTAAAAATCTTTACAATGAAACTACAAAATGCTGTTCAAAGAAATTAAGCATGACATGAACAAATGGGAAGACATTTCATACTCATGGATCAGAAGAATCGGTGTTGTCAAAATGTCCATCTGACCCAAGACAATCTACCGATTCAGTGCAATCCCATCAAATTGCTAACATCATTTTTCTCAGACCTGGAAACAACAATACAGAAATTCACATGAAAACAAAAAAGAGCATGAATAGCCAAAACAATCCTCAGCACAAGGAACAAAGCAGGAGGTATCACACTGCCAGATTTCAAACATTAGTACAAGGCTACAGTAACCAAAACAGCCTGGTATTGGTACAAGAACAGGCACATCGACCAATGGAACAGGATAGAGATTCTGGAAGCAAAAAACTCATTCTCTCAACCAACTCATCTTCGATAGAGCCACCAATAACAACCACTGGGGAAAGGAGGGCAAATGTAGCAAATGGTGCTGGGAAAACTGGCTGACCACATGCAGAAGAATGAAACTGAACTCCTACCTATTACCATACATGAAAATCAACTCAAAACGGATCAAAGATCTAAACATGAAACCTCAAGAATTCTAAAAGGAACTAGGCAACACTCTTATGCACACTGGCATAGGCAATAAATCCCCAAAAGCAAATGTCATAAAAGCTAAGCTAGACAAGTGGGACATCTACAAACTGAAAAGCCTTTGCACAGCAAAAGAAGCCATCAAGGGAGTAAACATATAGCCCACATAATGGGAAAAAATTATTTGTAAATTATATATCTGAAGAAGGTTTAATATGCAGGATATACAGAGAATTCAAACCAACTGAAAGGAAAAAAAAAAAAAACCCTATTAAAAAGTGGACAGACGCCAAGTATGATGACTCACGCCTGTAATCCCAGCACATTGGGTGGCGGAAGTGAAAGGATTGCCTGAGCTAAGGAGTTCGAGAACAGCCTGGGTTACTTGGTGAGACCTTGTCTCTACAAATTTTTTTTAAAAAATCGCCAGGCATGGTGGCACATGCCTGTGGTGCCAACTACTTGGAAGACTGAAGAGGAAGGATGATCTTAGCCTAGCAGGTCGAGGCTGAGGTAACCGTAAATGGGCTGATGCACTTCAGCCTGGGCAACAGAGTGAGACTCCAACTCAATAAACAAACAAACAAACAAACAAATAAACAAATAAATAAAATAAAAAGTAGGCAAAGGCTATGAATAGAGACTTCAAAAAAAGATATACACGCAACCAACAGACACATGAAAAATGTTCAACTCCACCAATCATCAGAGAAATGCAAATCAAAACTATAATGAGATACCATCTAACTCCAGTAAGGATGGCCATCATTAATAAATCAGAAAACAATAGATGCTGGAATGAGTGCAGAGAAAATGCAATGCTTCTACATTGTTGGTGGGTGTGAAAGCTCTTTCAAACTCTTTGGAAAGCAGTGTGATGATTCCAAAAAGAACTAACAATTGATCTTCTATACACTCCATCAATCCCTCATCTTGGAATATATCCGGAGGAACATAAATTGCTCTACCAAAAAGACACCTGCACATGCATGTTTATTGCAGCACTATTCACGGTAGCAAAAACATGAAAACAACCCTACTGCCCATTGAGAGCGGATTGGATAAAGAAAATGTGGTACATAAACACAATGGAGTATTACACAGCCATAAAGAAGAACAAAATGAGGGACTTTGCAGCAAATTGGATGGAGGTGGATCATACTAAGTGATCTATCACAGAAACAAATAACTGAATACTGCATGTTCTCACTCACAGGTGGTACCTGAACATTAATCACATTAGTGCAAGGGAGGGATTGGCAGTCGCTGGGCACTGCTATGGATAGGAGAAAGGAATGGGGGCATGTAACAATACAAAGGGTACCTGGTCCTATATCAGAGGGAGTGAAGGCCAGTCTGAGGCCCAGACTTCACTTTCATGCACCCTACTTGTGTAGATAATATTTACTTGTACCCTACACTTCTATAATAAAATAAAAGAAAAAAAAGAATTTTCAATTCCATGGCTGAGAATATAAATGTGGGTAGACTATCCAGAACCCCCCAATTAAAAAAAATACCTATGGCTGGGAGTAGTGGCTCAAGTCAGTTATCCCAGCACTTTGGGAGGCCGAGGCAATAGGACTGCCTGAGTCCGCAGGTTCACGAGCAGCCTGGGCTACACCGTGAGACCTCATCTCTACAATAAATGAAAAAATTAGCTGGGCACGGTAGCACGTGCCTGTACTTCTGGCTACTTGGAAGGCTGAGGCAGAAGGATCACCAGAACCAGCAGAATGATGCTGGGGTGGCCGTGAGTGTGCCACTGCACTCCAGCCTGGATGAAGAAGTGAGATTCCAAATCCAAAAACAAAACAAAACAAAACAAAACACAAACACACTTAATATGATTAAAATATTACAACCTCTTAAATATGATTAGTTTTCCTTTCCCAACTCTTTAACGCAGCAGGGAGAAGTAAGTATCTATCTATCTAATCTATCACCTATATCTATCTACTATATATGTGTATGCATATATGTGTGTGTATATATACACAGTCTGAATCTGAAAATTATATTTTTAATCTTATTACAAAAGGTATTTCTGGAAGAATTTGTGAGGTTGGAACTTTAAGATCAACATCATTACAATGCTTATTTTATAACAAGAATTTTAGTAGACCAAATGCCTTAAATATACATCTCTTCCTCTTCATATTTGCACTTTAAACTAGTGTGGGGGGATACTTGCAGGTATTTGTCTTCCTTTGTTCTATTTCATCAGCAATCATGAAATTTTTAATCTTTGAGCTTGTTCCCCACCATTTATTAATTAGTCGCATCTTGTTCAACATCACAGGTTTGAGCAGCATGCACCAAACATTTGTGAAAATTCTTTATCTCGATAGTGAAAATTAAAACCAACAGATATTCATTACAAGGAGAGGGAGTGGGACTTTAAACACTGAATAGATTTGAGAGGAAACGATAAAAAGTTGCTTTGTGTGTTTGTGTCCCCATGCATGCCAAAAAATGGGGGTGGGAGAGGAGAAAAGCTTGTTGGCATTGAGAAGTAAGTCTTAACCTACTTGAGCACATCTTACCGGCCTGTTAGTGGTTGGTGATATTTACTGTTTCTTTGATAGGATTGTAAGCTACCTAATAAGTCACATTTTGTTTCATGCAAGTAGTGTTCAATTTCCTTTGGCATAGAAAGTCAGAGATGTTCATAAAACTTTCCCTTTTTATCTCTTACCCTCTAATTCCCTACTCATACCTCCAAATTTTGCTGGTAACCATTCTTTCTTTCTCCAAACTGAAAACAGTGTTTGTATTTGATGTTTGGATGTGATGATTGGGAAAAGAATCATTATGTGGAGATTTTCTTTTCTTTATATAAGGATGCTGGATATTTTGAAATAAAGAGACAATAAGTGCATTTTTAAGGCAGATAGAACATCTCTTTAAATTCATTCTTTATAATCCTATTTATCTTAATGACACATATGCATTAAATTATTCACACAAAGTATATCTAGAAGTATTTCTCAGTCCTTGGAAATAATTAATACTAATAGAATAACATTTCTTTTTGTCTTGTATTCACCTCCTTCTGCTACTTTAAGGTTACATACAATTTTAGTTGGGATGTTTGTTCTTGAAAAACAATGCCATTGGTTGCACACACTGACAACATTACAAAAAAGTTGTATGAAAGATACCTAAGACTGTGAACTACCATAAATTTAATGATATTTGTGTATTAACTATAGCCAGAAATACATAAGAGGTTATTAATAATCTTATATAATAAAACTAGAGGGGACTCATATTGGGACCCAAGGTCCCTAGAGGCTGACATAAAAGATGTTTTAACTAAATATTGTTGTGAAACAGGAGAGGTTCCTGTTTTATCACTGCTTCTGACAACACATATTTATTTCTCTCCTCCTTAGATGAAAGGCTTTCCACTTTCATAACTTTTAGGTCAGTATTATACTTTTACTAAGAAGCTAAATTTTCCTATAACAAGATTAAAATATTTGGACCATTCTTTTATGCCTACATACTGGAATTAACTATAGGACGCTTAGTTTTAACTAAGTCCAAATTTTTTTAACACGACATCGAAGACCTTCATAATTGGATTCATGTCTATTTCCCCAGCGACATTTCTCATCACGTGCATAATAAACTGTGAAACATTTTCTAAACAAGCCATCCTTTTATACATTTCAAAGATTTTGCACATACTTTTACTTCTGCCTGGGATTCCATTCTTGTTTCATCTGCTGGTCAGTTTCTAATCATCCTTTAAGTACCTTCTCTTCTAAAAAGTGTGAGCAGTGCTTCCTATTAGCTAAATTCCATGGGAGGACTTAATTGCTTAGTGCTGGAGGGCAAAACCCATACTTCCACACCTTATTTATCTGTTTTTGTTACCTGCAACATGTTCTTTCTTTCCTGAGACCTTTTATTGGATCTCCTTTGCTCACATATTTTAGCAGGAGCACACAACAAACAATTGAGTGACCGCATTTTGTCATCCAACAAATAATTATGATCCAAGCATTATGCACAATAATACAACAGTGAACAAGATGGACAGGGTCCTTGGTCTCCAGAGTCATTGTCTCTAATTTTTCATTTGAATTCTAATTTAGAAACATTATACTTTATTTATCCACTGGTTCTCAGGTCCATTTCCAAAACAAATCTCCTAAATACCACTTCATATTGCCTTGCTTTGAGAATCCATTTGGATAAAGCCAACTATGTTAGCTTTGAGGCCAGAAACACTTTTTTTTTTTTTTGAGATAGTGTCTTGTTCTGTCACTCAGGCAGGAGTACAGTGGTACATCCTGGCTCACTACAACCTCAAACTCTCGGGCCCAAGGGATCCTCTCGCCTCAGCCTCCTGAGTAGCTGAGACTACAGGTGTGTATTACTATGCTCAGTTAATTTATTTTATTTGATTTTTTGTGGAGGCAGTGTCTCACTATGTTGTTCAGGCTGTTCTTGAACTCCTGGGATCAAGCAATCCCCACCTTGGCCCCCAAAATGACAGGTGTGAGCCACTGTGCTTGGACTGATTCTTTTTAAAACACAGTTTTGTCTGTCTGTCTCCATATAACTAAAAACGTGTACTTCCAAATTTTTGCCTTTGGGATCTCCACTGATTGATTTAGCACCATTAAGTTATCTCTTTAAAGAGTCTGAGTTGGTAAATGATGAATTTATATTTGCTGAATGATGGAAAATAAGAAAATATATTTAAAGAGCAAATATTACTTGAAATATTAGCACAACGAGGATAAATTGTTAAATTATATGAAAATGTACATATGCTCACCAATAGAGCTATAATAAGATTCATGATCACTCTTGAAACTTTACTCAATGTCATTTATTCTCATCATTTGTTGTTTAAATGTGCCAACGATTCCTGTTTAGCTTAAGGCAGGAAAAACGATTCTATTTCTAATTCTAGCTAATGTGCAAGAGGTTATGAAAGATATGCGAAGGTACAAGGACATATTATCCCCACAACTTATTCATTGTTTCAACAAAAGTTAAATTCAAAATAAATGAATTGAAATGTCAAATTCAAAATCAAATGTCAGAGGACTTTTCCAGTAAGCCTTCCTGTACTGGATTATTTTCTACATATAAATCTCAAAAGAGAGTTAATTCAGCCTAGAAAGCCTCATGCTTTAATAAGAGTTAAAGTTAAATAACCAAACCATTGAAATTTATATTGAGGGAAATGGAGTTTTTGTAAGTCCATTTTACCAACTCTATGAAAAAAAGTTTAGAGACTATAGCAAAGTTCATTCATTATTCTCAGCTTAAGGGATAGATACTATCAATACAATTTTTCTTCCAGATTAGAAAGATCAAAATACCATTTTTTGCAACTTTCTGGATCATGTTTTTCTATATGTTATGTCATCCAATTTTGATCACAGCACTGTAAAATAGGAAAAATACTACTAATTCCTTTTATAGATAATGCTCAGTTAATTGGTGACTTGTCAACTTAATAAAGCCCCAAATTAATGGGCTTGGAACTTGAAGTCATGTGTTTTTACCACACCATTCAGTTTTAAGTTGTTTTGTATAGTCAGTGCCTTACGGACATTAGGTTTCTTCTAAAGAAAAATAAATTACCTAAACGACCTCACTCTCATACACATTGTTATAACTTTTAGTCATGTAACATCTTTAGCACCTACTGTGGTCAAGCATGGGGAAGGCAGTAGCTTATGAAGATGAGTAAACAATGCCTCAAGTCCTTAGAGTCAGAGAATAAAACATTTAAAATAATATGGCTATTATTATCTAGTTATATAATAGAATTTTAATGGAAACATTCCATGCCATGTAACATAAAAGGAACAGACTCATAATAGTGCCATGGAGGATGTGATATTAATATATACTTGAAATATTTTATATAAATGTGTAGATTTTTTGTAACTTTCTGGATAAAAAATATTATACATATAGGTTTTCACCCACAGTTCCTGGCTTATAACTCCCATGTCCCTTGTTACTTCCTAAGTAACTAAAACAAGCTATATTTGGTTAACATATTCAGCCTTTTGTCTTAGGTGCCTGAAGTAGCTTCAGAAATGTTTTAGAGCAATAAAGTTGAAAGACAGTCTTTATTTAAGATGTTGGGACACTTTAGGCCACAGAAGTAGACCTCAGAAAGCAGAATCTCTCTCTGACCTTATCTTGCCCTTTCTTTCATCTGCTCTTTTTTCTCCCCAAGGCAGGACTTTGCTCATCTTTCTATCTTGATGTTGGCCATAAAGGAATTCTCTGACACACCTTAAATGATTATTGGTCATAAGACCCCCATTTCAGAGGAGCCCTGCCCCATAACCAGGAAAAAAGAATGCTGCACAGAGAGGACAAGAAAAACCTGGACAGGTCTTGCTGGGTTTTCTCAGTCTATTAGTATTAGATCATACCCTTTTTGTCCAATCAGTTCTATACAGTTTCTCATGCTTCCATGCCTATCCAATGAAGTCTTCATAAAAGGCCCAAGAGGACCAGGTACTGATAGCTTCTGGATAACTATACTTGTAGGTGAAAAAGAACTCATCCACGTTCCGAGAGGGTGGTACATCCCAACACTATGGTAACAGAAGCTTCTATGCTCGGGGCCCTTCCATATCTCACCTTACCTAGCTCTTCATCTGTTATTTGTATCCGTTAAAATATACTTTATAATAAATCAGTGAACATAAGTGTTTCCCTAAGTTTTGTGAGCTACTCTAGCAAACTAACTGAGCATAAAGTGGGACTCATGGGAACTTGAACTTGAAACAGGCTGGCCAGATGTTCCGGAGGTTCAGACTTGCAACTGGTGTCTGGAGTAGGGACAGTAGGGACAGTCTTGTGGCACTGAGTCCTCAACTTGTGGCATCTGTGCTCTCTCCAAGTGAAATAAAAGACTCAATATACATTTCTCTGAGTAGAGAGTATCTAACCAATAGTGACACCTTCTAAGAAATATTTTCTTAAATAATAATAAATTTAGCTCTTTAAAATACAGTAAACCCTCAGCATCCTTTAAAGTCCTACCTGCATGGTATACCTTAAATCCTGTGCTGAACAGAGAAACAAAATTCACTTGAAATAGAATGGGTCGAAAGTTACAAGAGGGTAGACTTGGAATGTTGTGTTAGATGGTAAAGTAGTAGAGAATGTTTTTCGTGCTTCTGAAAAAACCAAGGGGTAATGATAAATGCTATGAAGACTTTATTCAGAGAAAGCTGCATTCATTCTATTTTGAAAAATTACTTTTCCATAAAAGTCATGTGTTACAGCTCCAAAGATTCCATACGGTGTATTCTGCATAGAATTTTATAATCGGCATATGACTGCAAAGTACTCTAATTATGGAGATTCTGAAAAGTGACCATCAGGTCTGTACAGCCTGGAAATAACCCAAAATCCTACATATCTAATAAGCATATCAAAACTAACACGCTCAAAATCCAACTCTTGATTTCTGCTTCACATGCACATCAAATCCTGATCCTCACTTGTCAGTTATTCAGACACAAAATCTTCCAATCATCCTTAACAGCTCTCTCAATCCCACATTGAATTCATCAGCAAGTCTTGTCTGTTCTATCATCAAAATATATGCAGAAACTATCAACATCTCACCACCTATACCTTAGTCCTGGGTACCATCATCTCCTCCATACGTCATTATTTCTCCCTGAGTTTTTCAGCTTCTGATTTTGTCTCAACAATCTATTCTCTAAAGGTCAGAGTGATCCTGTTAAAATGTAAACCAGTTCATGCCTCTTCTCTTCTCAAAACCTTCCAGTGTCTCTCCATCTAACTCAAATAACACAGTATTTTACCAAGATCTGCTCCATGCCTGTGATACTTCCATCTCCGAACTGCCCCTTCTGATCACCTCTTAGCCTCTTTGTCCTTCACTGACTCCTCCAGTCTTCCTTGATATTCTCCCAGCCTCTGGCCCTTTTCACTTCCTGTTCCCTTTGTCTGGAATCATTTATCCTAGAGATTAATAAATAGCATCTCAGATCAGGAGCATGTCCAGGTTATGCAAAGCTCGCAGTTTATATAATTTAGATGATCGTTTATTTTTTAAAAATGACACTTTGTATACAATATTCAATGGATTGCCACAGGAGAGGCTCTTGTAAGTGAGGGGAACTTATGTTTTAGCTTTGTTAGCCTCATATATATCTGCCTCTTATATAGTGCTATGTATCTTGCATTTCTCTAAATGCTTTACATATACTACCTCATTTAATTTTCATAAGAAGCCCATGGGGAAAATATTATTATCCCCATTTTATAGATTAAGAATCTGAGGCACAGAGCGGTTAATATGTCTTAGATCAAATGAATAGAATAGAAGCAGGGCTAAGTATTGAGCTTGGTCTGGCTCCAAAGACTATGCTTTTACCTCGATGTGCATTGATTGTGCAGGTCATGCCTCCAATGCCTGGATGTTTGTGTCACCTCATCTGGGAGGACTTCTCTGGTCACCTTGCCTTCCCCACTGTCCCTCTCTAGCTAAACACCTTCTTTCATTTTTGTTCATAGCACATAGCACCACTGATGTGAGTTACCAATTAAACATCAATTGTCTATCTTCACCCACCTGGATGTAAACTCTCACTTTGTTTTTGGTGCTAAACAATTCATTTCCCAATGCCTATAACAGTGTCTGGCATTTTTCAGGTTTTCAGTAAAATTTTATGGAGTAAATACTTCCATCCTTTTCAACGTCTGAAGTACAGCTCAATAATGGCTATGATTATAAAGAAAACAATAATTATGTACAGCATACTATATTTGCTAGGCATAAGTGGTAATTTTTATATCAGTGGTTCTCAAAGTGTGGTCCATGAACACACAGCATCAGTATCTCCTGGGAGCTTCTTACAAATGCAAATTCTCAACAAGCACATGAAAATATGTTCAGCATCACTAGTAATTAAGGAAATGCAAATCAAAACCCCAATTCCATACTCACTAAATGACTATAGTAAGAAAATACAGACAATAACAAGTGTTGATGAGAATGTGAAAAAAAAATGCTCCTTCACTGCTAGTGGAAATGTAAAACAGTGCAGCTGGTTTTGAAAAACAGTTTGACACTCCCTTTAAAAGATAAACCTGGAACTACCATACGACTCAGCAACTTCACTCCTAGGTATACAGCCAAAAGAACTGAAAACATATGTCCAAACCAAAACTTATATGAAATGTTTATGGAAGCATTACTCATAATGGTAACAACCCAAATATCCATTAGTTGATGAATGGGAAATCACATTTTGTTATATCCATACAATGGAACATTATTCTGCCATAAAAAGAAATGAATTACTGATACATGCTACAATGTAAATAACCCATGAACACCTTACGCTAAGGGAAAGAAGCCAGACATAAAAAGCCACATTTTATGACTCAATTTATCTGAAATGTCCAGAATAGCTAAATTCATAAACACAAAATATCGATTAGTGGTTGCCAGAGGCTGAGTGAAGGGGAGAATTGGGAGTGAGTGTTAATGGGTACAGGGTTTCTTTTGGGGTGATAAAAATACTCTGAAATTAGTGATGGATTATGATGCACAATTCTATAAATATACTAAAACCTTTGAATTGAACACTCAAAGTGGTAAATTTTATGTTATGTGAATTATATCTAAAGAAAAAACCAAATGCTAATGTTGGGGCCCCACCCCAAAATTACTGAATCAGAAACTCTAGGCATATGTCTAGAAGCTTATGTTTTAACAAGTCCTCCAGGTGATTCTGTTACTCTCTTGAGGCCTGCTGCTTGGGACAAATTTTCTTCCAAAAGGAAAGCTTTTATAGAAGTGGCTACCTTGATGGAGTTTGGTTGGTTTGGAGGTTTGACCTATGTCAGTCATAGATGCAGCACTAGTATAAAGTGTGTTATAGAGGTAAGAACATAAGATTAAATATGTGACAATGTGAAATCAGTTCTCAGAACCACAGTTTATTAGCCCTTTTTCTTTAGGCAGGTTAGTCATACTTTCTGAGTACGAACATCCTCAATTATAAAATGGCAGAGATATTAACTTTCTCTCTGGACTTAGGGAGAATTAAATGAGATTATAAATACAGATCCTCTGAAAACTGAACAGCTCTCAACCAAGGTCAACGCATTACATCCAGCAGTCCAAATCTGTCCTGTCTTTTTTTTTGTACAGCCTGGGAGCCAACATTGTTTTTACATTTTAAAATGGTTTAAAACCCAAAAAAGAATAATGTTTCATGACATGTGAAAATTATATACAATTAATTTAGGGTCTATAAATAAAGTTTGGGATAAGGCACACCTAGTGGTCCAAGTATTGTTTGTGGCTACTTTTGCACAAGAATGGCAGCACTGAATATTTATGACCGATATCTCATGGTCCACAAAAGCTAAAATATTTGATATCTGGTTCTTCACAAGAAAAGTGCACCACTTACAAATATTGTTGTTGTGTTTATTTCACCAAAGCACCAGTGGCTGTGCTGCTGCAGCAAATAAGAACTTGTCTTTTTAAAGGTAGTTTTGGTGGGTATATATCCAAGAAAGCATGACGGAATTTGAAGAAATCTAGAGGAAGGAAACTAAACATATCAAACAGATGGACTGGTTGCCAATTGAGGAAAGAAAAAAGGGATTAGAAACTTCCAGTTTAAAGTAGGAGATCTCATAAAGATTGATATTAAAGTTTATGAAATCCTAAATAAGATGGGAAAGGAAGGGGGGCACATCTCATTAACAAGGGTACTTGCACAATGAATATTTGTATACCTAACCCTTAATTGTACCTGACAATTTTAAAATAAAAAATAAAAAAATAAGATGGGAAAGGACAACAAATCATGCCAACAAGGTATCCCTAATGGACAGACTGAAAAAAGGCAAAAATGGCCATGGTGTCCACATTGAATGGAAGAGTGCCTCATCTCTAGGTACCCAGCTCACTAATATTGATGCTCCTTAGAGATATTTCTTGATCAGATTGTTTAACTTGGAAGTATTTTCTGACAATAAAAACAATACAAAAATGACAAGTGAAATTTCAGCTGAGAAAGTTCATCTAAAAGTGAACTGAACAAAGAAAGACATAAAAAGTCTGATTATCTTTAGTGAATGAGAAAGTGCTCCATTATTTTTTCCTACACGTGTTTTCATCTATCCCTTGATTGTGTAGATATTTGCCTGCACCCCGCTAGTTTTAAAAATACTCAATATGTCTTGGTGATTGTGTTTGGCTAATTTCTTGCGACCCTTTTCTCCCTTCAGTTTGCAACTTCCTCCTGTTAAGGGGAACATAGCTGGTAATTTGACTCACCTCATAAGAAAGATGGATTTTAAAACAGGACAGAAAAACACAGGTGATTCAAAGTATCTTTTCTAGGTCATCCATTTAACCCTCTCATTTAATTTCCCCTTCACTGAGACACTTCCTTTTTTAAAATTGCACACATAACCTGCACCTGCAATTACTTGTTAGAGAAATTAGTCTTGTGCTTTCCTCCTTAGGAACAAAGAAGCATTCAAATGTTTAGCTGACTAAATGCCAGCATTTATAGACATGGTATGGAAATGGATTGGAACCCAAGAATAATTAAATGCATAAAATATATTAACCTTGGAAGGGATTTTTCTTTGGAAATACCTCAGCACATACTATAAATTAGATCATTTAACTTGCTATAAAACATCCCAGGATCGACGGAATGAAACTATGCAGCTCTCACTGTGGGATCACGCTACTACTGATCAGACTGTAATAGGGAACACATCATTTTTCAGACTTTTTCAGTACAGAAGATTTTCTGGCCATCCACATTACGTAACTTTACTGATTACTTAAATTAAGTAATAAATAGCAGCTATTTTAAATTAGGAATATGACACCCAACACAAGTAAAAGGAGAGCAAGCTTAAGTTATAACCACGCCTCAGAATCACTTAGCTTATCAAAATGTAGAGTCCCAGGCTTCCCCCTGCCTATAGAATCTGAATCTCTAGGGAGTGTAGGGTCAAAAACAATTTAAAGAATTGTTTCTGGTGATATTTTCACACTTTAAAAGTTAAAGAATCAGTGGCAGACATAAAGATATGGGTATCTGGGATGTGAGGAAGGGATGCTGATTATATACCCCCCACACCCCAAATATTGCTGATACAAACATTGTAAGTAAAACTATCCCAATGGCAGAAATATTGGCTATGCTTTAGAACAGGTTTTCTTCAGAAAAAATTCAAACAGACATGGGGAGCTTAAGTGAAATCAAGCTCCTTCATTTTAAAATCTTGGATTACATGTTAAGGGATAGGCCAAGGAGAGACAAAGTTTCCATAAATATGGAATCGTGACACTTCAGCATTTATTATTATTTGAAAGTAAGTTCTACCTTGGAAATGTTTTTCAGGAAACTAAAATGTACTTTTAAGACTTGAACCTTTAAAAAGTAATTATTTTATAGAAAGCCTTATCCGTGATTTTCTTCTCTAACTTCAATTTTCACTTTTCAAGGTAGTGCTTCCACTAAAGCAAAAACAAGATAGATAGGGTTTCAGTTTCTCCAAAATGAAGAGTATAACCTTCTTAAATAGAGTTTAGATAATTCGGTTTAAACTTCGTGTGATTACTGTTATCATTCTGAATATTATTTACCAAAGGTGTTCCTATACCTACGTGAAATGATTTATGACATTCTGATAGTTTGCTGTCACCTTATGATTAGCTTTTTCTAATCTCACATATTACAGAAATCAATAAAATCTAGTTTATTATGTTTAAAAGTTTAAATAGACTCTAAGTGTTCACTAAGATGGTCTCCAGTGGAGACTAACAGAAGCTTACATTTGCAGCTGCGTTTCAGTGTTTAAAACTTTTTAGGATGTCTGATGTCCAGAAAAGTGAGGTAGCTTTGCTTGAATGCTTCAAACTTGAGACTTCTGAAAATCTCTCACAGTTTGAAGCATTTTGAAAAATGATGTCAGTCTCAAATATAGGAACATCTTTTGGTCACTCAGGCTATTATTTATTTCCTTCCATGTGACCAATTTCTTTTATCTCATAGTGAGTTTCCCATTTTCTTCTCCCATTTCAATAACCCATCTTATACACTACAGCTAGATTAATCTTCATTGATAAGGATACTTCAATCTTATCATGCTTGCGCCAAAAAGTCTCCAGTGGCTCCCAGATAAAGTCCAAACTTAATCTGTATTTGAGGACATGTACAACATTCCCAAGTTTATCTCCTTTACATGGTGACTATGTCCAGTTAAATTTACAAACACTTCATTCTTCAAATATGGACACATTATTCTTTTCTGAAGTTGTGACTTTTACCACACTATCTCCTATTACCATATCCACCTATTAAATTCCTATCCACCTTTTAAATGGCAAGTCACAATCTTCCTCCTGCATGGAAACTCCGTATTTCTTCCACAAGTTCTTCTGAGCTCTATAAATATCAGAAAGATCCTTCTATTATAGTACAACATTGTCATTATCTGCATATGTAATTCCCTAAAGTCAAAGATTTTCTCTTCATTCTTTCAACACATATTTACAGAATACCAACAGCTTTTAAAGCAATGTTTTAGACATTATAGAGGGTGCCACGATTAATAAAACCTAATCCTTGCCTTCCCATTGTCTGGTACAATGTCAGCACCTTGTTGATACTGAACAAACATATGTGGAATATGTAAACAAGTGGCCTATCTCACTTACAAAGACATAAATTATGTTTTAAGACATAATATTGTAATTTAATTTAATAGAAAATCTTAGGAAGAAAACTTTACCAGACTACCTTTGACATATTTAAATTTTACATATGCAGACAAAAATAGAAAAAAATGAATATATATTTAAACAAAAAGAAAAAAGTTGAAAAGTTTAAAGTCTACTTTTTATAAATTTCAGATATATATTTATATTTTTAATATTAATAATCTTATTATCTGCTTCCACAATTCAGGCTTAGTAAACTTCCATGGTTAGTTAGTTCTAATTCTTTAATATTAAAATAGTCACATATTTGCTAAATGCGTTACTTGTCTGTAAATATTTACTGCAAGTGTTTTTTTATATTAAATTTTGTTTTATTATAGAGATATGGGATGCTAGTAAGGATTAACTACACAAGTAGGCTGCATTGCACGCATGTAAGTTTGGGCCTCCAACTAGCCTTCACTCTCTCTGGTATTGGGCCAGGTACCTTTTGTGTGTTACATGCCTGGCCTTCTCTCTCCCCTAGCAGTGCACTAATGTGATTAATATTCAGGTCCTACTTATGAATGAGAATATGCAATATTCATTTATTTGTTTCTGTGATAGATCACTAAGTATGATGGTCTCCAAATCCATCCAATTTGCTGCGAAGTTCATGATTTTGTTCTTCTTTATGGCTGCATGATACTCCATCATGTATATGTTTCACATTCTCTTTATTCAGTCCACTTTTGATGGTCAATGGGGTTAGTTCCATATATTTGTTATTGTGAATAATGTGGCTATAAATATGCGGGTGCAAGTGTCTTTTTGGTAGAACAATGTATTTTCCTCTAGGTATACTCCCAGGAGAGGAATTGCTAGATTGTATTGAAGGTCAATTTTTAGTTGTTTTCAGAATCGCCACACTGATTTCCATAGAGGTCAAACTAGCGTGCATGTCCACCAGCAGTGTAGAAGGGTTTCAATTTCTCTGAACCTGTGCCAGCATCTGTTGTCTTTTAATTTTTTAATGATGGTCATCCTTACTGGAGTTAGGTGGTATCTCATAGTTTTGATTTACATTTCTCTGATGATTACTGATGCTGGGCATTCTTTTTCAAGTGTCTGTTGGCTGCTTATATGTATTCTTTTGAAAAGTATCTATTCATATCCTTTGTCCACTTTTTAATGTTTTTTTCCCCTTTCACTTCATTTGAGATCCTTCTAGATCCTGAATGTTAGGCCTTTGTCAGATACACAATATGCAAATATTTTTTCCCATTCTTTGGGTTGTGTCCCCACTCTCTTGATGGTTTCTTTTGCTTCACTGCATGTGTTTAAAACTGAATTTCTTTAGAAGCAGTAATAATTAAATGTGTTTTCCTTACAATATAGGCTTTGTTTTTATGATTTCAAACAAATTGATTGAAAGCATAAACAATTGATTAGGTATCCAGATTGTTACTGCAAATGATGTTAAATATATAAGAATAATTGGAAAAATTTAAATCCTTGACTCTATTTTCTGACTTCTGTATGAATGGTTATAAGCTAGGAGTTAGAATGTTCCTGAGATAACTTTGCTTCATTCTTATATGTCACACTCACACATTGCTGAAAGACTGGATGGTATATTTAAAAAGCACAAAATAATTCAAATCTACGTCACCTTGTTCTCACCAGTAAATGATGTTTTGTCCAGATTCATGATACCGTTTATTAATATTCAATAAAATATTTAAGGTTTAGTATTATGGCTATTCCAGTTTAGAAAAAAAATAATGTCTTCAGATCTTAAAACTTTCCCTTTTGAGATAGAAAGTCATTATTGATACAGAAAATAGCTTTACTCATTTAAAATTTAAATTAATTTTCTAAATAGATCTAGCCCTAGTCATTTCAATAAAAAGAGCCTGAATCCAGACTTTTAAATCCCAGGCTAATGACATGGAATAAGTCATGACAGAAATTAGTTATGAGGAAGTGGTTTCTTATAAGTTACCTGGGAAAAATAAACCAATGTTTTAAGTAATAATGCAGCTTCAAAGTTTATTCTCCATGGTACCCAAGTCAGAGAGAAATGATCAGTTACTAATGAGGCAATACTAAGTTAGTCACATTATTGTTTGCCTACATGAATAAGAATTAAGTTTCTTTTCAACTTCTGGAAGTCACTTATTCATCATCATAACTGCTAAATGCCTATATCTGCAGGTATAGAGGAGCTTTCTGAGCTCTCTCTTAAAACTTTGTTATGTCATAAGATCCCCAGCAATGGTAAACAAAAGTCTTGTACTCTTCTCATCTATGTAGTCACAATTAAGTGAAAATATAAAGCTCTACAGGTTCGACCTTACGCTTTATTTTTATTTTATTTTCAACCTTATGTTTTAAAAGGAGGAATTGTCAAAGCAATCAGATAATTCAAAACTTTCAGCAGAAATAAAAACTGAATGAGTTTGCGGAGAATGTCACTGGTGTATCAGTGAAAAACTACATAAAAATTGGATAAAAGCATGAGTTGTTGCAGTCACATGTAAGTCCAAGGCTTGGCTCTTTTATTTGGAAAATTATTCAAACTTTCTAATAGTACTTAGTACTTACTTTCTAAGTAATAGTACTTAGATTTACAGCTGTTAGAATATATAAATGAAAATAATATCTATGAAGTGCTTAGTAAGGAGTCTAAAATATGGTTAATTTTAGACAAATAGTAACTTTTGTTATTGATATTAGGCATTCCTAGATCAAAATAAAAGTTAAGAAACTTTTATTGACTTTTAGTTAAGAAAAGCTTTACCAAAAGTGGTAGACTTTATTTTTTCTATTTACCTCTCCACTTTCCAACCCTTTTAAACCTTCCAGTGTGCCCCGGGAGACTATTTTGACTTTATCTTGGATGTGGATAGTGGGAGTGGGTAGTGTTTCAGTGGGAGACACTAGCAGAAGAATGGAAGAGAAATGGGGTCCCGTTACAAATAACCATAGCTCAATTTGGGCAGACCCTTCCTACATCTACGCTATATTCTCCCTTCCTTTGACCGCTTTGAGCTTGTCACCTATTTCCTGACTTAATATACACACACATACAAGCAGAGTCTAAGTCTAAACTCTTTGTCCAGAAAGCTTCGTGTATCCTAGTGAAGCCCAAATGGCAACCAGGAAAAATGAAGGTAAGTGTCCTAGCTGAAGGGTTAAGTAAAGACATAAGTAAAATTGGAGAAAAAATGGCTTGAAATATGGGGAACAAGATTCATTTAGGTTATACTTGATCTGCCAAAATAGCATCTGTGGCTGTGTCACCTCCATGTAGTTTCTTATGTATGCCAAAGAGGGTGTCTTCTTTTCATAAAGGAACATAGTTAAATCGAACAAAATAACACAACGATTTTATTTCTAAAGTCCAGGCTGCTCTCATAGACTTCATCATCAATGTTAAAGAAGCATTAATATAGGTTCTACAGGCTTCTCAGAATGTGCCTGAGGCTACCTAAAAGGTCTTAAACTTCAATTTAGGAAGCATAAACACATATATATACACAGTCTAGAATTCCCAATGATATATGTTACAAGAGAAATAGGGAACCCAAATGGAAAATAAACATAAAAGTTCTCTAATATGTGGTAACCTGATAGCAGTGTTAACTTCATATAGCTGTCAATGCAGTCAAGTATGAGCTGGAAATTCCAATTAGAAAGTTTCAAAAACTCCTAAGATATCCCTTTTATACAAATATATCAGATGTCTTACAAGGATGGAAGGGGCAGCGTGAAGTGTAGTTTAGAGATCAGAACCCTTATCATTACCCTCTTTACAATTCTTGGCCACTTAAATTGTCCCCAAAGAGAAACTAAAATAGGTATAATTATTAGTTCACAGGAAAAAATGCGATGGTATCAAGTTTCTTTGAAACCCTACGAAGAATTCTAGTGTTTTCGAGAGGTGTCCATGTCTGAACATGCCAACTCTGCTTCAAACAACAGCTCTGTTTTTATTCGTGTTCTACATTGGATGGCCTTGTATGCTCTGGTTTAAAGAAAGGATTCCACTGCTAAAAAATATGAAAAGTTTGAGAATCGTTGTATTTGAGTTTTCCTTACATACATTAGTGATAAATACTTTTGTGTATTATTTAGTCCTAAACATTTCATCTCTTTCCTATGATACACTACAATGTTAATGGTTGGTGCTATTTAGGAGAAAAAACGATCTGTATATCATGTAGCAGTGCATATCAATACTTTTAATTGTATTAATTGGCTTATATGAATACCTCTTTGTAGTTATCTAGATCGATCCTTGTATTCCTGTTTTATGTGCAGGCAACTAGAAAATTATGAGGTATTTTGATAGAAACCAGCTTTTAAATATAGTGGAACTGTATCTTTAACATAAATATTTTAGTAAACTATCTCACGGGGATATCATTATATCAACTTTAATTAAGACCACATTTGACTGGAAAAGGTTAAGACTAAACGGTCTTAATTTTAATAGCTTTTTTCATTTTGGAAGTATAAGTTAGTTTCAATGAGTAGGTAGCTTGTGTGTGCACTCCATTCAGTACCATAATAAATGCTTAATATTAGCAATAATTACATACTGACAACATGAATATCTTTTGAAAAAATGCTTGTTGGTTTTGTTTTTCAAAGGTAATGAAAGCCTTTATACATGTCAATAAACTGCAGCAGAAGCCCCAGCAGGAATAGTTGAGAGGCAAATGGAATGAAGCTGTGGCATTAAAGAAATTGAGACGTGTGTAATACTAGACTAAAAGTAACTTTTCCCCATAATGGTGCATTTTTAAGTTACTTTTTATTTATTGGTACAAAACAAATTTCTCTCGAGTGAACATCTCTTGTCATCTAGTTGCATATTTTTAAAGCAATCTACTTTTTTTCATTGATAAAAGAATAAAGGACATTGCTTCCTATTCCTTTGTTAGCAGGACAAATATTATCTTTTGTTTTCTATGTTGTTAAACAAAGTATCTTTAATATAGATTTTCATTTCATTGCTGCAATACAACCGCATTCATGCAAGTTAATATATTCAGGACAATTTAAGGGTCGATTTACAGAATAAGATATAATACACTGTCCTTTGTTCATTTAAGGTGAATTGAATATTTTAATTAAGATTAACATGGGGGTCCAAGATAGACTGCTTATTTATGAGACCTATCAGGGTTGAGATGCAAGTTGTGGATACTATGTATATATAGATGTTTATCTATATAAGTGATGCCTTAAAGAATCAACCATGGTTGTTACTGCTCAGCCACTGGCGTGTGATTAGTTCAATTTCTGGGTGCACAATAGTTAAGATATTTATTTATTATTTGAGGAGTTTCTCTGAGTTGGCCTTTGTGAAACAATAAAAGGGCTAAGTAAATGGGGATAAAATATGGGTAAATAAATATAACTAACATGGGCACTCTGTATTTGTTGGCATTACTTTCAGCTATTACAGTGGCTTATGTTCTCATGACCAGAGCTTTGGAGGTATATAGTCCAGGACTCAAATGGCAGTCTAATTATGCCATTGAGAGTTCAGTCTACATCTTGCTTTATCATCCATAACAGGTGACTTTTATCTTCCCTATTTCAAGAAAGATACTGTGCTTCTAGACACAAATTTGACATTTATTCAGTAAAGCCAGCCTGATAAATTCTTCCAAAGTCTCATTGACCAGAACTCTGTTCATGACCAACCCAAGCTGCAAGAGAGTTGTAGAATAAAAAACTTTATTTTCCAATCTATAAAAAATCTTTTAAATCTAGAACAGAAAGATGTTGAGTGACACAAAAGGCAGTATATACTCACTAAGGAATACTATTAATTGTTTAGCCTCAGGACAAAATATGGGCATTCTCATTGTCCTCTTCTTCTGTCCTTCACCAATGCTTTAGAACCACATGCTAGTCATAGCAAGTTGCCCCTTATTTCCCTCTGCATTTCTTTCAGACTCCAATTATAGTGATAAGTCCAGGTATTGGGCATTGTTTATTACCTAGCCAGAATTCATTTTCTTTAATTTTTGTGCTACTAGAACTTCAATTTTGATCAAATACTCTCCCAAGTTCAACTATCCATAAGTCCCAGGGAAAACCAGACCCACTCCAGTTTTAGGGAAGGCCTGATTATTTTAAGAGAAATCTTGCCTGTGATTGATTCTGGAACCAGCATGTGATCCCATTTTAATATGAAGTGTAGTAAGAAGTTTTATGAGAATCCATAAATAATTACATGTTGTCTTTGTCCCTTGAATATAGATATGATGCCTGGTACTGCTGCAAGCTATCTTGCTACCAAACATAGAATGATGCCATACTTAGAATTATAGAATTATTTCAAATTATAGAAAACATGGGCTCTTGATGACATTGCTCAATCAACTTTTCTTGAAGCCCGCCTCATCTTTGAAATTGCTGTCAAGTGAAACCATTCATCCCTTTTTTATTTTAATCAGTTAGAGTCTGTGTTTCTGTAACTTTAAGCCAAAAGCATCTTAATTTTTATGAATTGTGTGAGATCATTGCCCCCACAAATACCAAGAACTTTGATGTTATCTTTGCTGATTGTAACTCAAGTTAAGTGGGTTTTCCTAGAGAGATATCATTTCAGAAATGTACTGTATGCATCAGCATATTTAGAGCCAACTTACTACCAAGAATGTGCTAAGAAATAACATTCTACTCCCTACTCCTTCCAGCTCAGTTTTGCCAGCACAGAGAAATAAGCTACAGGTGCAATGTAGATCAATTGGGAAACATTTCTAAGAAATTGATAAACAAGTAAAAATTCACCAGCAAAACTATTCTCGAAATACTGAGAGATAAGTAATGTGAAGTGCATTCCAAACTATATGGCCAACATGCTGTCAAAATGTACCACCAAAGCAGTCAAAGGGGCCCTTGAAATTGAACCGATTGTTAGGCCAATTGTGTAGCAAGTAGAAGTAAACTCCCTCCAAGTCAAAAGCTATTGGGCAAAAGTAAACAATAAGAAATAGACAAGGAATCATTATGCTCTCATATTTCCAAAGGTGGCATGTAGGAATTGAAATGTCTGACTGGGATTTTAATTTTCTCAAAGTAAAATTTTGTCTGTTCTACTGGGATTAAATATTTATATCTAGAACTAAAGGAAAGGTGGGGTAGCAGGGAAGAGGGTGACAGAGAGCAGAAAAAAACATATCATGGTAACAAGACAGAGGGATAAATGATATTAACATATAGGCTATTGCAGAAATTCTTTTACAAAATTATATTGGATTGTTTCCTAAGACACCTGCTCAGTGTTAGATAGAACAGAAATTGTGAAGTAAAACAAATGTCAAGGAGAACAAAAGAAAATGAGATGCATTAAATGCTATTTTTTAGAAATAGGTCAGCATAAGAAAATGCATAATTGATGATTCAAATACAAACAAGTTGGTAAAATGCTAGAAAATAATAGCACAAATAAATAAAGCCTGAAGTAAATTGATTTTTTAAAGATTATTTTTCTTTGTTTTACCAGTTATTTACTGTCTACTGTCAAAATCTTGGCATTTTATTAGTAGATAGATGGCATGGTAAAATTGAAAGGTACTGGAAGGTAATTATTTAAAATAGAAGATATAGTGCCCACTTTTGATTAATTTTAGAGATCTGTTAGAGAGGTTTCTAGTAAAAGATAGTGGTGGTCCAAGCCTAAGTCCGATTTTTCACACTATTTTGATTACCTACAAATAAAAAGGTGTGAAATGCATATGTGTACAAATAACCAGGAAATGTGAATTTTTTTATTATTGAAACTTTTTCAGATAATGCAATTTTGGAGTAAAACATTGAGACATTAACAATGGAGAACATGTGTTTTCCACACATTTAGAAGATAATTGTTAAGAAGGACAAATCAAAACAATGGCACACAATGCTGGGAGCCTACAGGAATTTAAGTACATAAAATGGCTCATCTCTTTCTTGTTCAAACGCCTGTCAGGCTTCAAGGTTAAAGCCATATTTATATTTTGATTTTTTTTTCTCCTCATAATTGGTAAGGTTATAGTTATGAATACTATACCATCTAATTTCAAAAATTTCACATCGGTTAAAAGGCTATTTATCATCAGCTTAAAATGGGATGTTAACAGCTTTATAGTTAAATTAGGCTATGAAAAATGGGTAAAGCTTGTCTATGGAAAGAAAGCTTTTTATGACAAAGATAATTGAACTCACAGAAAGGAAAGTATAACCTGAAATGATTTAGAAAATTCATCATAAAAGTATGTCATTATATTAATTTAGAGAGAAAATCACTTTTTTATTTACTCATCTTTAATGAATTCATCTCCATCCATTCAGACAGGCTAGGGACCAGTGAAACATTAATGATGAACATGTCGAAAGTTGGACTATAACCTTGTCACATTCACCATAAGATTCTCAGCAGTTCTGAACAATTTTCTTGACGTGCTTGAAATCCTCTATGAGAGGATTCTTGTAAAAGCCATTCCATTGAAAGATAAAAGGAAAATTATTTGGGAGAGTTCCTTTTAGTCATTTTCAGAAAAAATTGATGAGAAAAGTGATGCATATTCAGGGTAGATAATATGGAATATGAAAAAAAGCATAAAGAAGAAAAAATAAGTTATTCACAATTCCACTTTTCCAGAGTAAGTGTCATTAATCTTTTGGTTTACCTTCTTTCATTCTCACTGAATCTTTTTTGTAAATAATTTTTTGTTTTAAATATGTGGAGTACAATTTAGGGTTAGATATACAAATGTTCTTTACACAGGTACATTCGTTGATGAGGTGTGCTCCCTCCTCCCTTGGCAGCTTCCCACTACTGCCAATCCCTTTCTTACAGTATTTTGATAGTTGTTCAAGGTCCGCATATGAGTGAGAACATATGATACTTGGTTCTTTGTTTCTGTGAAAAATCACTCAGTATTATACCCTCTAAGTCCATCCAAGTTGCTGCGAATGTTTATGAAATTGTCATATTTTCAACAATTAAATTTTGTGCTATTTCTTTCAACTCAGCTTTAAATTACAAACCACTCCCCAGATGATTTTGACTATTTTACATTCCACTATATATATATTTCACAATCTATCAACGGAACTTTTACCCTGCAGCATTTAAGTTGCTTCTAAACATTTTTCTTTATTAGTAACATTGTAATTTTTAAGGTTGTGCCTGATCATTTGTTCATCTGATAATTTGCTTAGAATAGATTCTAAAAAGTTAAATTCTTGTGTCAAAGCATAGTAAATAGTAAGCTTATTCTAACATGTGCAAAGGTGAGAAAACAAAACCAAAATTATAAATTATTTTACTATGTAGAGCACTAACAGTTATTAAGCTTTTGGTTATCTATGTGTCCAACTTTAAAAAAAAACAAGCTTGTTGAGGTATAATTAACATATAATAAACTGCATAAAATGTGAAATGTCCTAAGTATACACAAGTGAAACTATCATCACATTAATGTATATGTGTAGCATATATATATATGCTAACTGCTTGTGTACTAATCAACCTATTTAATAAATATTTAGGAACAATGACTATATGTAGGCCCTGTTTTAAGTGTTTAGGGTAGAACATTGAGCAACTACCACAACAAAAACTTCTTGCCCTCATGGGGTTAAAATTCTGTTGAGTTTCTAAACAAATATTGACTGCATAAGAAATAACACTGAACCTTTTGTTAATTTTTAAAAAAATGACTAAAATACAGAAAAGCAGAAATAAAATATTTTAAGTTTCCACATTGCTCTAAAGGAGAGTAAAGCTATAGATAAAAGTACATTTTTCATAAATTAAGGATGCATATATACATTTTTAACAGTATCATGAAAAGCATAGAGATCAAATGTAAAGCTTCCAAACTGAATCAATGTGAAAAAAGTCAAGAAATCAGAGAAAAGGACACATAAAAGGATAGGTAAATAGAAGGCAAAAATATGGCAGACATGGTTCCAACACTAGTCTTTACAATTAAAAATAAACTAAAAATTTCAGTTAAAAAACAAGGATTGTCAAATAGGAACAAAAGAAAATTAAATAGAGCTAAATACATTTTTAAGAGGCATATCTAAATTAAAACTATACAGAATGGTATATAAAAATATATACAGCAAATACAAACAAAGTTGGTTTAATTATAGTAATAACACATAAACTTTATTTGCTTTCATGTGGCTTATTTTCCTATTGCATTGCATTGTATTGAATTATATTTTAGAGTTATAGGGTACACGTGAGGATTTACTACATAAGTAAATTGCGTGCAGTTGAGGTTTTGTCTGATAGTGGGCCTTCTTTTCCCTTGATAGACTTCAAAAAGTAAGTATTATTAGAGATAAAAAGGGGCACCACATAATGGAAAGAGCATCACTTTACCAGAAAGATGTACTGAAGATATATACAGAGACAATTCAATTATGCACTTAAGAATATAATATATATGCCTAAATATATAAATTAAAATTTGGGACAGCCCTCTTGGGTCCCTTCCCGCTGTGGGAGCTTTCCTGTCCTCTCACTAAATTCTGCTTTCCAAATATATATATATATATTGACAGAATATAAACAAAAATATACAAATCGACCACCTTAGTGGAAAGTTTTCAACATTCTTCTTACAAAATGAAAGAAAACAGGCAAAAAAATTAAAATCAATACAGTATATAAGATTTGAGAAATACAATTAACACACTTGATATTATGCACCCAACAATTTAAGAATGCAAAAGGTTTTCAAGCATACGTGGGACATTATTAAGCATTAATAACATACTAAACCTAATCACAACTTTAAATTTTTTGAAAGACTGATGTCATTAAATACATTTATTCTAATACAATGTTGCTTTCATATGCTATATCAAAATTATATAAAAGACTACTTAAAAACCAATCCAAATTAATAAAAACTAGGTTTATTTTACTTACTAAAAAAATAAATGTTACTATTCTGCATATTTTGAGGGCTTCCAAGTATTTCATTGTATGGTCATGGACAGCTATTCTACTGTTTATGATTTGAATAATTTAATTTTTACTACTATAATCATCAATGTCACAACCATCTTGTTTTATATGTCTTTGTAGGGGTCTAATTATTTTCTTAAGGATATATTCCCAAAATTTGAATAGTTAGATTAAGGTAATAAATTATTAGACCTAAGATTTCCTGTATTACCAAAATGATGTAAAAAAAAATTATTTTGGTAAGGATTGTATAAGGGTAGCCATTTTACCTAGCATTTTTGACAAAACTATCCGGAAAAGAGTTGTATCTTATTATTTTAATAAACATTTCTTTAATTATCATTTACTTGCAATGTTGAATATGTTTCCATATTTTTGCCACTTTACCTATTTTTATTATTTCTTTATTTGTTCAAACATGTGCTTTGCTGTTCTATAAAAATTTATTTACAGGATAATTATTGGCCAGGCATGGTGGCTCATGCCTGTAATCCCAATGCTTTGAGAGGCTGAGGCAGAAGGATTGCTTGAGGCCAGGAGTTTGAGACTAGCCTTGACAATATAGCCAGACCTCATCTCTACACAAAATTAAAAAATTAGCAAGGTGTGGTAGAATGTGCCTATAGTCCTAGCTACTCAGGGGAATGAGGATCCTTTGATCACAGAAGTTCAAGGCTGCTGTGAGTTATGATATGACCACTGCACTCCATCCTGGATAATAGAGCAAGAACCTGACCCCCAAAAAGAAAAAAAAAAGACAAATTCTTGTATTAGAAATTTTATCACACCTGTTGAAGGTATTTTACCTAATTTGTCAGCAATCTTTTTATTTTCTAACTTTTGTTGTTGTCTAAAATGTTTTTTTTAATGAAGTCAAGATTTTTTAAAAACTTTATTATAAAGATGTGGGGTACAAATCAGGATTAGGTACATTAGTAATGTAAGTGCAGGTGAAGTTTGAGTCTCCAACTGGTCCTCACTCCTCCTGGTTTAGGATCAGGAATGCTTTGTGTTGTTACATGCCGGGCCCCGCACTCCCCGGGCAGTGTCCCATGACTGCTGATCCCACCCTTGTGCTATTGTGATTGATGTTCAGGTTCCACGTATGCAAGTGAGCACATGTGGTATTCTTTCCTTTGTTTTTGTGATAGATTGTTAAGAATGATTGTCTCCAATTCCATTCAATTTGTTGAGAAATCCATGATTTTATCCTTCTTCGTGGCTGCATAATATTCTATTGTGTATATGTACCATCTTTTCTCTATTCAGTCTACTTTTGATGGGTAGTAGGGTTGGTTCCATGTTTTTGCTATTGTGAATAGTGTGGTGATAAACATGTGTGTGCAGGTGTCTTTTTTGTAGAATGATTTGTGTTCCTCTGGTATATTCTCAGGAGGGGAATTGCTGAATTGTATAGAAGGTCAATTTCTAGTTCTTTTAAATATTGCCACACTATTTTCCATAGAGGTTGGACTAGTTTGCACTCCAAACCAACAGTGTAGAAGCGTCCCCTTTTCTCCACACCCACGCCAGCATCTATTGCTTTTTTTTTTAAACTAATGATGGCCACACTTAGTGGGGTAACGTGGTACCTCAGTGTGGTTTTGATTTGCATTTCTCTAATGATTAGTGAGACTGAACATTTTTTCATATGTCTGTTGGCTGCCTGTATGTCTCCTTTTGGGAAGTGTCTATTCATGTCCTCTGCCCGGTTTTTTAAATATGGCTGTTAGGTTTTTTTTCCTTTTGGCTCATTTGAGTTCCTTGTAGATGCTGGATGTTAGGCCTTTGTTAGATACACAATTATCAAATATTTTTTTCCCATTCTGTGGGTTGTCTCCCTACTCTCTTGATGGCTTTTTACTGTGCAAAAGCTATTCAATTTGATGAGGTACCACTGGGGAGAGGAGACCTTATTTAGCAGATGGTGCTGGGATAACTGACTGACCACATGCAGAAGAATGATACAAGACCGCTACCTATGACCATATAAAAAAATCAACTCTAAGTGGACCAAAGACCTAAACATAAAACCTCAAACTATATGAATCTTGGAAGAAAATGCAGGAAACACCTTTATGCACATTGGAGTAGGCAACCAATTCTTGATTAAATCCCCAAAAGCGTATGCCATTTTTCTCTTCTGTGAGAATTTTCCCTTTTTTTAAAATAAAAAAATTCTTGCAAAATTCTTCTATTTCTAGAAATTTATTAGACAATGGCTTCCCCTGTGTCTTATGCTTCTATTTTAACATAAGCTCTCTAAATCATCAGACATGGAACAATTTCATATATAACTTTAAAATATGTATTTAAATGGCTATATGTATATATTTAAACAGTTTTATATATATTTAAATAGTTATACATATCTAAATGACTATATATATTTAATGACCATTTTCGAGTTGATTAATATTACTTAAAAATAATAATCTTTTGATATGGCAAAATCAATTTTAGGGCCATTTGCCTCATCCCTTGGGAGAGAGAGAGAGAGAGGGAGGGAATGTGTGTAACTAATGGGAATCTTGGAGAAGTTATACCATTTTCAATTTCTCTGTCACAATGTGACCCTGGAAATTCTCCATCTGATAAAATGTTTAATGTTGTTCCCTTTGTCAAAACGGAATACCGGTGACATATTGCACAAATGGAAATACATATATTACAATCCAACGCTGCAATGAATATTAAAATAACTTTAATCTGTCCCCAACTCTTTCACTAAGTAATCTTTTGTCACATGGAGAATGGGATTATATGAAAGGCAAGAATATCAAAGACTGAAATCTACAAATAAGATAATTGCTATTTAACTAACATTTAGCTTACCACAATGGTTGAGGGAAATAATTGTCAGAGGCATTCTTCCTAAGCTAGCAGGACACAAATGATTTTTGTGTGAATGCTCATGATTTTTTTCATCAGGATTAATGTGTAGATACTCAGCATTAAAGAATCATTCAAATAATAATAATAACTATGGATTTAATTATTTTTTCAAGAATGAAGGGACACATAATTCATACTGAAATTTGGTCTAGCTGTTTGGTGGAACTGGCACTGATAAATCCTTTCCATGTTGAGCTAGAGCTTCTTCTCTGACAGTATATTTAATTACAAACCCGAAAGTTGACCCAGAATATATAGAATCTTATTATGCACTTTACATGTTTGTAAATTTTCCCTCCAAATAAACAAAACAGCACTAAAAGCCTTCAGAATAGGGATCCCATACTGGATACTTTTAATGTGCCTTCCCTGATGTCTCCTTCTGGGTGCTAAATAACAATAAGCTTCTAGCAGATCAAGCCAAAAAAAAAAAAAAAAAAAGGCAACTCTCCAAATTTGTAGTCCAAGATGGATGTCATGAACATTCTGTTATTGGTTTCTGATTTAGCATTAAAATTTGTAATTTTACAAAGAAACATTTGTAATTACACAGGAGAAGTTTATATAAATTGTGATTGAAAAAATAGTGGCTAGCCGGGCTCGGTGGCTCAGCCTGTAATCCTGCGCCTTGGGAGGCTGAGGTGAGTGGACTGCCTGAGCCCGTGGGTTCGAGACCTGCCTGGGCAACTTGGTGAGACCTCATCTCTACAATAAATCAAAAAATGAGCCGGGTGTGGTAGTGCGCGCCTGTAGTTCCAGCTACATGGAAGACTAAGGCGGAAGGATCGCCAGAGCCCAGCAGGTCGAGGCTGCGGTGGCAGGGAGTGGCCACTGCACTCCAGTCTGGGTGACAGAGTGAGACTCCAACTCAAAAAAAAAAAAAAAAGAAAAAAGAAAGAACAGTGGCAATCAATGGTCTGGTTTTATTTTTTTCCTCATATGTTGCAAAGTGATAAATTCTTTTTCTTTTTTTATTATTATTATTTTTTATTGTGATATTGAGGGGTACATTTAAGGGTTAGGTACACAAATATGTCTCGTTCAGGCACCCTTGTTTGTAAGAAGTGTCCCCCCATCCCCAGACAGGTATTTACTGCCATTAATCGCTTCCCCTATCCCTC